>ML685891.1:183803-211267 GCA_007922175.1 Pelusios castaneus
GACCCTGAAGCAAAAGAAAACATACAACTCTGAGAATAACACAGTATAATTAACTCTTCCCCCTTATTACATTAAAGAACTGTTCATTCCTCCCAGTATTTAATACAACTCAAAGTATCCAATTAAAAGAAACCCCCCTCTTCTTCCAATGGTCCCTTTTCTGCACCCAGTGCCCTAGATTGCCCTGCTGGAGGGTTAGCAATATCACTGACCTGAAGAAAAATGCTTCAGAGTGGGGAGCACAGCCTGCTGTCTGCTCCTGGCTCGCTTCTTTCTCCCTGTGCACAGAGCACGTGCTCTCCTCTCAACCCAACCACCCTGGCTGCTGGATCTCAGGCATCTCACTCCAGCAGCAGGGGACCCTGTGGAGCATGCTCAAAGCTGCCATTCCATAGACCAGAAACTTCTGGCTCTAAGCAGCTAAATCTGCCTAGCAACAGTGACCCAACGTATCTCTTAAAGGGAAACTCTCCATTTAGACTAATGGGTTACACACGCACCTCTGGCAATGGGATTTTCTAGCACCAGGCTGAGCAGTGGTTCACTGTCTGTTGAGAGGTCCAACTGCTATAGGTGGGAGGGGACCATTGGCCTCTTACTGAAATTTGATGGGTCTTTTCAGTTCAATTGATGGGCATTTCTCAGTACCAAAGGGCAGGGGAAGGGTCAATGAGGAAACATGAACCTAGATGGACCACCCTAGGTCCAATGGGGAGAGGCCAGTGCTCTAGGTCAGCCTGATTGACAGGGCAGAAAGGCAAATGAGGGAGCCACCTGACTGGGTGGGGTGTGCATGTGATAGGACGGGAGGGGAGGCGTGTGAGCTGGAGCTGCCTGTCACCTGGACGGAGAGTGGGGCTGAGCTAAGGCCAAAGTAGCACCTCTGAGATGCGGCAGCCTGTGGTGGGGAGGTCAGAGGAGAAGCCCAGAGAGCTGAGCTGAGCAGACCCATGGCAGCCCAGAAAGCTGAAATGGGTAGAGCTGGGCTGGAGGCATCTGGAGCAGGAAGTGGTGAGCAGCTAGAGAAAGCGAGGGGGACCCTAGGCAAAGCCTGACACAGGGATACCTCACCAGCCAAGAGGGCTAGTAGACTGAACTGGGCAGGGCATTGTGATGCCAACAGGGTGGGCCAATGTGAAGAAAAGGGCCCTACCCCATAGCACCTAAGGCATGTGACCACCACCAGAGCATGTCTGATTCGCAGCATCCATGCCTGCAACATGTGAGACATAAACTGTGAACGTCCCTTACGCCCCAGAGATGCTATGTGAGGTGTCCCCTGTGCCTAGAGCTGATCGAACATTGGGTGTCTCCTTTTTAACCTTTCTCATTTTTCCCCATCTTTTTTATTGATTACTGTTTAATCAATTGTATTGCTTTGAATTATCAGTGGGTCACGGGAGAATGCTGGAGTGGGGAAACCCTAACTCCATCTTAAGTGACCATGACAAGGGTCGGGATCAAGCTCCTTGGAATCCTGGGCCCAGCCTTGCCAGGTTATGTGGACTCTGCCACATAGGAGAGTAGAAGGGGAGGTCTTCGTGGTCAGGCAGGCTTCTGGGGAAAGGGAGTGGGAATGAGGACTCAGATCCTTTTGCTAATGAGTGGGTAGCGTAAGAGCCAGGAAAGCTCCCCACAGTAGCAAGACCGTTCACCCGCTTACATAATGTCTGTTCTTCCTTTGTCTATGATGTCCGCCAGTCAAGGCTAAGGAGTAAGGACTGTTGCACCAAACACAGCCTGTATTTTTCAGACAGCCTGGGTGCAGGGGTGAGTTACATACATGTAAGAGCTTGTTAACCATTGTTCTTGTTTGTGTGAGGCCTCTTTCTGGACCATGAGGATAGGGTTGTAGGAGGAGCCCATGAGAAGGTGGAGTCCCATGCTAGCAAGCCAGGAAACTCTAACACAGATGATGAGGTTTTCCATGTTCTTCACTGGTTCTTTCCGGAGTAGATAATTGATGATTCTTGGATTTTTAGTATGTAGCTTTATTGGATGTAATGAAAGAGAGAAACTGTGCTTTGATGATCGAACCTCTGCATCCACAGACCACGGAAGAGAAAGGGGGCTGTCTGGCCTAGTGGGCCAAACCATTTAACTGTTCTGAACACACAGTAGAAAAGACTATATGAGGATGAATGTCACTGGAGGCCAAAGCTAACCCTGAGACCTTGGTGGTGCTTCAGGACTCCAGCAGAGTTGGGACCACTGAAATGTTGAAGATGGCTTGGTTGATCTACAGCAGCACTCGAGGAGCACTAAGAATGGAGTGAGATCCAATGTGCTCCAGGGTACTCTTAATTTCCTAAGCTTCGTGGATGCTTTTTTGCCAAGTTCCTTCAGAGGGAGTGGAGGGAGATTGTGTAATCAATCGCGTTGCATGTAAAAACACACTTGTCCGTCCAGGAATTCGGGATCTCGCCAAAGTGGACACAGTGTTCAGTCCCCGCTCACGCCTGCCAGAAATGTTTTGTCCAGCAGAAAAGAAAACATCCTTTCCGCTCTGTGCTTCAGAATTTGTCTCTTCAGAATTTGAATTTATAATGTTTCCATAGTTTTGACCATGGAACCATGGTAGACACGCTGGAGGGCAGGGACAGGATTCAGGGAGACCTAGACAAATTGGAACACTGGGACAAAAGAAACCTCATGAGGTTCAACAAGGACAAGTGCAAAGTCCTGCACTTAGGATGGAAAAATCCCATGTACTGCTACAGGCTGGGGACCAATCAGCTAAGTAGTAGCACTGTAAAGAAGGACCTGGGGGTTACGGTGGACGGGAAACTGGATATGAGTCAACAGTGTGCTCTTGTTGCCAAAAAGGCCAATCAATCGCATATTGGGCTGATCAGTAGGATCGTTGCCAGCAGATCGAGGGATGTGATTATTCCCCTCTATTTGGCACTGGTGAGCTGCATCTGGAATACTGTGTCCAGTTTTGGGCTTTCCACTACAGAAAGGATGTTGACAAATTAGAAAAAGTCCAGCAGAGGGCAATGAAAATGATTAAGGGGCTGGGGCACATGACTTACGAGGAGAAACTGAAGGAACTAGGTTTATTTAGTCTGCAGAAGAGAAGACTGAGGGGTGATTTGATAGCAACCTTCAACTACTTGAAGGGGTGCTCCAAAGAGGAAGGGCTAGGCTGTTCTCGATAGTAACAGGACAGAACAAGGAGCAATGGTTTCAAGTTGCAGCTGGGGAGATTGAGGTTGGATATTAGGAAAAATGTTCTCATTAGGAGGGTGGTGAAGCATTGGAATGGGTTACCTAGGAAGGTGGTGGAATCTCCCTCTTTGGAAACATTTAAGGCCCAGTTAGACAAAACCCTGGCTGGGATGATTTATTGAGAGTGGTCCTGCTTTTAGCAGGGGGTTGGACTAGATGACCTCATGAGGTCCCTTCCAACCCTATGATTCTAACTTCACCCAGCTTAGGTCAGATCTTTGGTCCAGTAGACCTAGTCTTCTGGAGGTAGCCAGGATCCGATCACTCTTTACAGAAAATGCCTGAGCTTTACACCGTTGAGGGCTGCTTTGGCCATCTGGCCATAGCCAAAAGACTGTAGGGAGCAGATCATTACATAGAATTGTGGTTAATAGCTAGGGCTCCAAAGAGAGCTGGGTGCTGTCTGTATGTGTTATAAGAGATGGTCAAGAGTTTACAATCTATATCAACAGAGGGGAGAGACAAGGTGGGCGAAGTAACATATTTTATTGGCTCAACTTTTGTTGGTGAGAGAGACAAACTCTCCAGCCACATAGAGCTCTTCTTCATGGCTGGGAAAGATATTTCTGCTATTTTGTGTCTCGAATATCCTGAGAAAAGACTGACACCGCTACATTGCATGCAACAAAGGAGCAGGGAAAATAAAAGAATCCGGGAAGGGACATAATCTGCATTTCACAGACAGGGGCGAGGGCCACTGGAAATACATGGCTTGCCCAGCACCCTACATGGAGTCTGTAGCAGAGTTGTTGATTAAACCTAGATTACCCAAGTCCTACAAAACCATCCTTCCTCACAAGCATTGAAGTATGGCTGGAGTGGGTTGGCGTAAGGTGACCATATGTCCCAGTTGGCTGGGGCAGTCCATTTTTTTTTTTTTTTTTTTTTAAACCTGTCCTGGCTGTCCTGAGTTTTTGGGGATTTTTTGGCAAGAGCCAATGGGGCAAATGTCTCCCTTTTGTCCAAGAGAAAAAAAAGTGGGTTATGGAGGAGCATGTGGGGAGGGAGGAGCAGTGATGCCAGCCCTGCACAGAGGGGAGGCAAGACTCAAGCGGGGGCAGGCAATGTTTGGGTGTGCAATAATGCCAGCCCTATGTGGGGAGGAGGAGGTTAAGTGGCTCAGGCCAGTCCCGCAAGGGCATGGGGTGGGGGAGGGGAGGCTAGCCTGATGCAGTATTGTGTTTTCCCTTTAGGAAATATGGTCACCCTAGGCTGGCTGCATAAAGCTCGTTTTGAGTCACCTTGCTGAATAGAATAGAAACTATTCACTGTGCCCTGATGTCTCATAAATAAGTGTCGTGATTGTTTGCTTCATCAACACCAGGTGCATGCTGCCTGCCCGCCTGCAGTGGTCTTGAACAGCAAATTTCCTTTCAGCGTAGAACACTCAGTGAGCACTTGGAAACAGTAAGGGTTCAGGTTTCACTTCACTTCAGCACCTAGCATTCAGGTGCTGTGCACCACAATCAGAATCAGAACACTTAGTTACCACTGGAATAAGTGTATTAATAATATCCACATTAGGTTCCAAGCATGCACTTTATCAAGGCTTTAAAAAAAAGTATCTACAGGCTCTCGTCATCCTTGGGCACACCTAACATGACCTGCAGCAAGCCTGGGGTTCGAGACACTGCAGTTATTCCCCCTCATATCTCCCAGACCTTTGGTACTTATTAATTGCACAAGCTTCCCTCCCCTATCTTCTACCCAATCATTTTTTTCCCCCCTCAGTTTTACCCCCTTTTCTGTTCTGGAACACTAACTCTTATCTCTGTCTGACTCGCACAAAGCTGGCTCATTCCAGCTCCGGCGGTGATTCTGTCCTGTGGCCTCTCCTTTACTTATTAAAATCTTCCCATCTTTGGAGAACTGGAGTAATTCTCCGGCCAAGCTGCTGTGTGTTTGGCCTAATGAGTCATTTATATTAATATGAACTTTCAGCTTCAACACAAGAGCCTGCAGCTCTTTGTACTAGGGGAGGTTACAAGCCTCCCTGCGGTTTCTCTTTAAAGTTCTGCAGCTGTTGTTTAAAATTATGAGGTGGTGCCATCAAACTTTCTTTATACATTCCCCTGGGTGACTGTGTGCTGCTCCTTCAAGGAGGGGGGAAAGGGTGGGATCCAGAAATGTATTTTGCTCTGTCCATGCTGAATTTTAAAAGCTCTGTGAATGGAAACCTCCTGATATGTATGAACTGGAGGGGAAAGGGGGTACTGTCTGAAAGCAGGCAGGTGCAGTGTCTTACAAAAGTGCCATTCAAAAATGGGGCAGGCACTGATTGCTCTGTAACCTCCACTGGAGAGAAGGAGCAGGTTGAGGACTCCTGCTTCCAACTCTCGTCTTTTTGCATGCAAGTCAGTAGCTGGACAGCCCTAGACCCTTTCTCTACCTGAAAACGGAGTGACTGTAGCTTCCTAGGCTTCCCATAGAAGGGTAACACTTGCTGCTCTCAGTCTGTCCTTTTCAAGGGTGTGAACCATTTGATTTGAGGCTTCCTGGTGGGGATGTGTTCAGATCAGCTGAGCGAAGATGGGGAATGAAGAGAGAGAGAGAGAGGACATTTCCCTGAAGCCAAGCTGATTTTTTTTCCTGTTGTTTTCTGTAAAAATATCTCTGCAGCCAATACAAATGAAGACGCCTGCCCTAGACATTGTTACCTTTTGTCTCCTCAGACCCCGTGTCAGTTCCCAACTTATTTTTATGAACTGTTTAATCTCAGGGTTTTTATTTCCCCCTGTAAATAAATGGAATTTCAAATTCCAGGACAGCTTCAGATGCTAATACCAGCTGTCTAGACAGAGCGGCCCACGGACACTACCATAAATAAAACGTCTTGGGGGTTTGGGTTTTTTTTCACTCTTTTGCCAGAGCTAGCCCAGAAACAAAAGGATACAAGAGGGGCAGATTGTGTGAAGGTAGAGAGCATTGGTCCTACCTCCTTTACCGTCTCTCAAAGGAGATGGGTGATGATTGGGAGGGTGCTGGGTTGGGTGGTTTGGTTTTACGAGTCTGCTCTGTATCTGTATATAGACAACTAATTAACAGATAAGGAGCTGGTAGATAGTACTCAAGGGTATTCAGCATCTTGGATTTTGTGTAGGACCAATGAAACTTCTTGTGCACTGCAAAGGGCTTCCTCTCTGCAGTGCCTTCTGTCAGCTCTTAATGTGATTTCAAAAGTACGATGGTTGTAGCTACTTTGAGTCTTCATTGTGGTTGAGCAGAAGCATTGATTTCTCCTGTGCAGAGCTTCACAATTGGAGCACCAGTATGTTCTGCAGATCAGTGAGAGCTGGAGAAATTTTCCCCTTAGTTTACTATGTATTTAGTGAGGGAGTTCAGAGCAACCTTGGGCTGGTTGTTCTTCAGTTGTGGTGGAAGGGCCTGCTCTGGAAGAGGGCCCTACAAGAAAGGGGGAACTCCTTTGGAGTTTGAAGAAGGTGCAGGGGCATTCTCCACCAATTGTTTGCTTCCTGTGACAGAGCCAGGCCTGATGGCTACAGGAGAGTGGCAGAAGGCAGGTATATTAGCCTCAGGCTCAGCAAGGCCCTGTTCCCAGGGTAGCTGGGGCCAGGCTGCTTTGAGCCATTTAAGGCCCCTGACTCTAATTAAGGCATCTCTCAGTTGGAGCACCTAACTCCAATTAAGGGTAGAAGATAAAAAGCCCCTGTAGCAGCCAGGCAATTTGGGCATGTTTTTCGAGGTGGTGATAGGAGCAGTGTTTGGTGTGTGGAGGAGAACAGAGTGAAGAAGCATGGAGGAGAGCTGTTACTGACAGCACATAGGAGGTACAGGCAGTTAGGGCAAGTTTGCTCAGAGGGGCCTCAGGCCCATTGCCCTGTGGGGTGGAGAGCCCAACCCCAGGGTAGGAGAGACTGAGGATCCATAGCACTGGGGGTTTGGAGGTGGAAGAACTATGCCTCAGTTGGCTGCGACTACATGAAGCATAGGACCCACGGGGACTGAGAGGGCTCAGTTTGCCACACTTTCCTATAAAGTTCATTATGTGGGGATCCTTTTTCCCATCTACTGTGATTGTCACTACAGTCCCTGTAGTCCAGTTCTCTATGTCAGCAAAAGGGCAAGGATCATGCCTGGGATGATGCAAGGACTAACTCAAAATTTAATGCCTGAATAGTAAGGGCTATCCCCAGCCAAGAACACTTTACTATATTCCATGCATCTTCCTTGGATCTTGCTTCCATGATCTTGTACATTTATTATGCATATGGATTTACATTCTCATTTTTGACAACACTACTCTGCTCATTGAGCATTAGCCATAGGGCTGCTATTTGGGGAAGAAAGGGGGTGACACAATGAATTGTGGCATCTACCTGCCCATGCAAATGATCAATGAACTTGCTGTGCTGCCTCCAGAGCAACAGGCCCCATTGCGGTCACATCTGAAGGCTGGGGGGGAGGGGATTCTAGTTTGTCGCACCTCATCTGTTCTGCTGGCTGTATAGTAGAAGCTGTTGCTGCCCTTGAGTTACATGGGAGTACAGGATTGCACAAAGGGCCTAAAATTGTCCTTGTAAGGCCATCAGACTCGGGCTCCCAGCAGCTTTGTTGTAAGAAACAAGAGCAGCCGACACACACCTCACTGGAGCTGAAATCTCTTGGTACCATGAACAATTTTCCTGGAAGAGGATGTGTAGGAATCTGGTTCAGACCATTTCCAGCAGCTGCCTCCTCCTTTTCTGACAAAAGGGGCTTAGTTATTCACTCTTCTGCTCTTCCCTTTCCAGAAATGCAGGGGACCTGAGGGAGCTGCAGAATTCCTAGGGGCTTGTTTGCTTACTAAATGGGGATAAATGGACCCAATTCTCCTTTGGGTATATAACCTTCAGTGTAATTGCAATAGGAATGGCTGGGTCCTGTTTGCTCTTGGGAATTATCTAGAGAAAGGAACCTAAATCTGGGTTACAGAATCTCAACAAACTCACAGCCAGATTGTGAACCTCTTACTGAGCTCTCATCCATAGTTTTGTTGACTTCAAAGGTCCTTTCATGTGTACAATTGCTCAGCAATGGGGGTAAGGGTAAGATATCCCTGATTTGTCTTGCGCCGTGAGCACACATGATGGCCTGGGGCCTGTCCAGCGTAAACATTGGCTACCTAGGGGTGAGTGAACTCATTTGCCCCAGAAGTTGGCTGATGGACATTTTAAGCAGCCAAAGCATATTAATCAATAAGAAAAGGCTGCTCCTTCTGCTTGGATGTCGCCTTGTGAATTGTAATAATTACATAACTGTGCCTTGCCAGCAACTTTTCTTTCTTTTCTGGGAACCTCTTCCTGTCTGGGATATGGACAATAATGGCTTGTCTTCTTCAGAGCTGTATCTTCCCTTTCTAATCTCTAATGAAGGCTGACTTGTCCCTTCCTTACTGGGGGATCTAGCCAGCAGAGTTCAAAGAAAGTACCTGTTGTTTGAGGGAATGACAGCCTACGTACAATATAGAAAAGAAACTCAAGTCAGCTGGGAGGGATGTTGCATTTCTACCTTTTTTAACAGCCTTTCTTCTGCAGTCCATTTATATATCTCCCCTAAAACTTATCCATGGTGCTAAATAGGAAAAAGCATGTTAACTGCTCCTTTTGGCAGGGGGTCTGAAAGCATTTTGCACACACATTTAGAAGGATACATTGCCTTGCAGTCCGATGCCTGGTGAGAGATGTATTAGAATTCTGGGGAAAGTGAGGCAATGAGCCATGTTAGATGAATCACCTAAGCTCAAAGAGTGAGTCATTGGTAGAGGGGAAAATAGAACCTGGGAATCCTGACTCGCATCTCACCATGCTACGCTCCCCCTGCATGGACAGAAATCATCTCTCATACAACTAAACAAACAAGGAATCTGGTGGCACTTTTGAAGACTAACAAATGTATTTATCGCGTGAGCTTTCGGCGAAGCGTCTGACGAAGTGGGATTTTCTCTCACGAAAGCTCGTGATAAATAAATTTGTTGTTCTTGGAAAGTGCCACCAGACTCCTTGTTTGGTTTGCTGGACTAGACAATCACGACTACTCCTTTGGAACTCATATCTAAGTTCCTTTTGTTCATTTTCCTGTGCCATTTGAAATGGCTGCTTAGACATGTATAGTTCAGAGAGCCATCTTGTTCTGTGATTGTGTAGCTTGATTCACAAGGGCACTGTGGGCTAAAGGAATGGGTTACAGAGCCAGTCACATACTTGTCTGTCAGTCACATTCTTTCCAGGTGGAGGCCTATGGGCTGTTCACACATGCATTTAGTTTATGATCTAGGAGGGGAGACGCGTGTATGTTCCCAGCTGACTTTGGGACACTTGTTCAGCCTCTCTGGTGTTGAAATGCAGGACTGAACTATCAGGGGATGCTACTTGGGAAGGTTGAGGTGCACTGGCAGCAAGATGGAAGCTTGTACAACATATACTGCCACCCATCAGGGTTGACAGGCTATTATTGCAGGAACAAATTCCTTTGCTTTTTAAACACATTGCCCTGTTCTCTATTTTTGAGGCTAGATATTCCCAGCTATGCTTGAAATTCCACTTGGGCTCCATGCTAAGAAGCTTTGGTCTGTGTTTCCCAGAGAGCTCAAGCAGGGCTTTGCTGCAGTGAGGCAGTTGCTCTGTTAAGGAAGGCGCACAGCCAACTTCCTAAAACCCACGTTCTCAGGACACCAGACAGGAGAGTACAATGCTGACAGACCACAGGAGGGTGGCTTGGAACAAAGACCTGGAGCTGACAGGATCTCTACTGCCAGAAAAACCTGGTACGTAAATATTATCATGAGCCATCCTCACCAGTAATGTACCCCCCCCCCACCAAAAGAAAAATGCTGTCTGCTTTTGTCCTTGTTGCATTGGAGTCAATATGCCATTCTTTACACTTCCCTGAGCATTGCAAAAGCATTTGCAGGCTCCTCTGCTGAGATGTTTGAGTATGTTTTTAAAAAAATTACTCTTCGGCTATTTCACAGTGGGGCTGAGTCATCTGTTAGAATCAGTGTAGCTATGCCTAGGGGTGAGAGTGAGAGTCTGCTTGCTGCAGTGATGGTTGTGGGGGTAGAAGGGCAATTGCTTGAACCTTTCACTTCTTGACTCCCCTTCCCTGTTTCTGAACAGGCAGTGATTCCTTCTCTTTGTAGAAATCAGGGAATGATAAATCAAAGTATTGTAATTTTTTGTATTACACTAGCACCTAGAATCCCCAGGCAGGAAGTGGGGGCCCCTATGGTGCTAGGAACTGTACAAATATAGTGAGAGATTGTCAGTAAGCATCATGTGAGCAAGTTTTTAGTAGATTAGTCGTGCAATGTATTTCCCCACAGGCCTCCAGAATTCTTATAGGTCAGTGGTATTTTAAAAAATTAAACCTCACTTTCCAAATAAAATGGGATGGTGTGTTTAAATATTCAAAATCCCACTCTATTTCTTGCCAGACAGAGGTTCCCTAGAAGCATCTGAGCTCATCTTTAGGTGAACAAAGCCATCAGTTTGTGCCAATCAGTGACGTCTTGCTTTGTCTAAATGACTTTCATATTAACTTCCTATATTCACTGAAATGTCATCCTCATTGGAGGCAGTGACAGTTGTGTCCCATGAACTGGTGACTTTCATCCATGGTGGCTGCTGACGGGGAAGAGGAATGGAGAATCTCAAAGGGAACTCAAAGCAAGATACTGGAAAGGAGTCCTTAAAATCCTGCCAGGATATTCGAGGGAGCCTCAAAGAATCAATGGAGGATCAGCAGACTCCCTCTCTGTCATATAAAACCCCAGCCAGAACAAGAGTACTCCCAAAACTCCATGGGGAATATCAGAGGATGCATTCCTAGTTAGGACATTAGAGGAATTCTTTCTTCTCTATACATGCACACTCAGTAGACTACACAAGTGCCTGGTACAAGGTGGGGAATGCTACATAGTGACTCAGCATAAAATGGGAAACTTCTTTCTCAGCTTCTGAGAATGTGTTAGGAAATATTAAAGGAGAGTCCAGGAACCTACAAATGACCTCAGTATTGATGGGTAATATTCAATGGATATGTTTATAACTCAACTGCAAACATTAGATCCGGGGTCTCAGACTTTCTCATGCTGTGAACTGTCATCTTAGCAAGGTTGCCTCATAAGTGCATCCTCTTCCATTCATGTTTAGGTGGTTTGTATGAGATCTTCCTGCTTTCCCATTTGCCCCCGTGTCACACACTTGCCATGTAAACAATTATTGTATCTAATGAGTTCCTGGTGGCCTTTAAAGTGACTTAGCTGCTGGGGGAATAAAAGGAGAAGCCAGCACCAGGTGACCAACTCTTCGAGCAGCCCGTCGTCTTACATGCTGCTATTTATGAACCATTGGGCAAGAGCTAATTCCTTCCACTGGGTGTTAAATGAAAGAGTGATGGTCACTTAGAAATAGCAATCTGAGTTTTGTAGCAAAATCTTCACTGCTTAAAAGGTGGGTGTGATGGAGAAAATGTCTATTGAGTTATAGACTGCAGTAAAGAAGGGTACAGTCTGTGAACTCCTTTGTGAGGAAGCACTGGAAGTTCACTTAGAACTAAAACTTGAATCATTACAGTTCACAGTAAAAGTTCATAGAGAGTGTTCCCGTCCAAGAACCCTAATCGTTATAATATCCCATTAATCTTTAAGTATTGGTCCCTTCTAGCCCTGCACATAAAAGCAATGCCCAAGCTTATTCATTCTGGTTATGTGTTTTGGCTCTCTGTATTCTTCCCTCTTAGAGTCTCCTAACCATTATTTCTTTTGAGCATCAATTCCTTCTGGGGAGTGAAAGCACAGATGGATCATCCCAAGAGGCTTCTTTAAAGAGACAGAACAGTCAGTCAAATGCTGCTTTGAGACAACATACATCTCTTCTTCCTCCCACTGGATCAGTGACATGGGTAACCTTTGCTTGTTTGCAGCAAAGTACTGGAATTTGTTGCTTACTCCAGTGGATGTAGTTTACTGAAAGAGCAGGCTTGGTATCCAGTTGAAAATGCTGTGCTCTCAAGCTGATGGACTCTCTCTCCTTGGCAGCTCTCAGCCTGTAGGCTGAATATGGTTGATTCCAATCTGAAATAGGATTTGTCCTTTATAAAAACCACGCAGACAAACCTACCCTTAAGGGACAGAGTGCTTCAGCAGAATGGATGAAATGAAGACAGTGAGAGTCTGCCACAGTGCCTGGGGGGGATGACAACAAGAATAAGGGCTTTCTCCTTCTCCTTTTCTGCTGATCTCTCTCCCCCACTTTGCCCTCTATTTCCTCTTCTTTAATTCCTCTACCTCCTTCTTCCCCTTTTCTTCTTTCAGTATTATTCTTTCAAAGAGAGAGGGTGATCCAGGGGCTGCTGAGCACTAGGGCAACCAACAGGAGATCTCTGGTCCCTCCCTTTCTGCCTCTGCCATTGACCTTGGGCAAATCTCTACCTCTCTAGGTCTGTCTTCACTGCACAGTTAGCCCAGGTCAGAGCAGCCAGATTGGCCAAGTCCCCGGGACCATCTTCACTGCAAAGCCCTTCCTAAGTTTGTCCTCACTGCTTTTAGCTTGCCCTTTTCTGTCTGTGGATGTATGCCTGGTACTCTGTGATTTTTCTGCTCTTCAGGGCAGGTATTACTTTCTAAGCAGACAAGAATAGAAGTTGGGATCTCACCCTCACAGAAAATTTTGATTTTTCACTTAAAAAAAAAACAAAAAACAAAACCCTCTGAAAACAAAATATTTTTTGGTTGTGTTTTTGGCAGAATATGAAAAAATGCACTGTGAGCACCCCTTCTTGACAGAATTGATAGTGTTTTAAACTGACCGCTTGAGAGGACCATGGCTGTTACAATCCTGCTGTTGTCTGCTTCTCCCTTAAGAATTCTCTGTAGGTGCAGGGTGTTCCAAGGAGATTGAGAGCCAAAGATCTCATAAATCAACCAGCACGGGAGGTTTCCTCCTACCTGGTGTTGCTCCTCTGAGTGAGGGCATTTTAAGCAGGAGGACCATGCTTGCATATTAAGCTATTTAATGTGATCCTCCATAGGGCTCCTTCCATGGGGCTGGGCTTTAAGAGATATAGAACCATCAGTTCCACAAAAAACAAAAAAAAACAAAAAAAAACTAGTAAATTGCATCTGCACCCCATGGAACCTCCACATACATTTCTTTTTGTGAGTACTGCTGTAACAGTAGCACAGCAATGGAATTGATAGAGAATCTCCCATCAGTCTCTTAGGTACTTCTATGGCCCATAGCATCTGACCACATCACAATCTTTAATGCAGTTATCCTCCCAACCCTGTGTGAGCTAGGGAAATGCTATTAAGCCCATGGGGCAGATGAGAAACTGAGGTACAAGAGGCCAGAGCCCAGACTCCTAGCTCCCATTGAAATCAATTTCAGTGGAAGTTAGGAACCTAAATACCTTTTGAGGATCTGAACTTAGGGTCTCCCAGGAACTTGAACCCAGGTCTTCCACATCTTAGGCTAGTACAGTAATCGCTGAACCATCCTTCCACTTCTACAGCCACTCCTCTCTCTCTCTTCCTCCCACTCCCTGCCAGGTTGCAGTCCTCATATGGAGGTAGAAGTCCTGAACTAAAGCTCTGGACTGAACTGGAATGGATTCTGAATACAGTCCCTGGCGTCAGTAAGACCTTGAAGGGGATTTTAGTACTGAGTCACCTAGGGAGTCTCGTGAAGCCCCTTAGTTTCTTAGGAGAAACTTCGGACACTGTCCTGACAACCTTAGCACTGCATGGGGAGCTGGCCCAGAAGCCAAGGGAGATGGTCTGCCTTCTACAGTTTTTTCTTACTTGTGATTAGGAAGTTGTCTGCCCCCTCATCCTCTCTAGGAGATGCCATGGCGGGTGGTAGTGGACAGGAATAGAGGAGAGGCAGACAGCTGTGTTTCTAATCGGTGATATTTGTTACTGTGGGGGTCCGGGTGGCTGCCCAGCTCTCCTGAGGGCCCTACACCCAGCAGGTTTCTGCAGGACAAGACAGTCCCCAAAACCCATTTTGAATTCTCCTGGTCCAGCTCTTGCATGAGCTCTCCCCTCAGCGCAGTACAGTCCTACGCATGTTCCTTCTCCTTGTCATGGGTGGGCTTGGCTGATTTTCTTCTATGAAGGGGAGGTGAGGCTAGCCAGGAAGCTGGCACTGTTCCATCTGCCTTAGGAGTTTCACTATTCCTACCAGCAGCCAGAGTTGCGGAATGGGGCAGGTGAGGGACCTTCCAGGTAGCACCTGCTGAAAGCCCAGCAAACGTCACTCAGAACAATGGGATGGAGCTCAGCTACACTTCAGTGATTGACTTTCTCCCCTCTCATCCTCGGAGTGAAGGGTGGGAAAGATCCTTGGTTGGTTTGTTTTTGTTTTTTCTCCTTCTCCCCAAGGTGACTCTTTCCTCTTGCTCTGTTCACTTACGGACTTAGTATTCACAGGACGTCCCTGACATCAGTTTCTCCCGATAAGGTCCTTACTCGTGTCTTTTTCATCATGCTTACAGACCAGACTGGTGGGATCCACCTAGGTCTGATGGCAGAGGCTTTAAAACTGGGGTCTCCCCATTACCCTCCTGGAAGAGACGAAAGGATCTTGGCAGATGAGGTGCTGCATGAGTCCGTTCCCTTTTCTGCCCTCTCTCCATGCCTTCTAGAGGGCAGGAACAGGGACAGCTAGCAGAGGTCAGACTTCAGTTTGCACTGGGAGGGGAGGAGGGGGCGTGGTGCTCACTTTAGCACTGACGAAGGAAAATGCAGGCACAGGTCTGGCGTGGAGGATGCAGCTGCATCCTCTCAAGTGTACAGACTGCAGCGGATATGGCCCTCCCTTTCATGGACCTGTCCCTGTGTTCCACTGGCTGCTTGCTCCGGAAGCCTTGGCTGTGATACACCCACTAGGAATGAACATTCATCCCAGCTGACTTAACCAAACTATAACCCCAAACCACAGTTACAGCATATGCCCCTGACTAAGATCCCCTCTCCAGCCCTTGGATTTGCATTCATTTCTGAGTGAGACACTCTAGGACTCAGGCCCCACCACACACACAAAGCAAGGGGTACGTTAGGCTCTCTACTGGGTACGGAGCTACGCTAGCTGCATGCTGCACTCGTGCCCTCTAGTTATTCTTCCTATGCTCATTGCTATAGTGTTGGTATTGTACCAGCTTGTACTGCATCTATCCTACGCCTAATCCCAAGCCCCTTCCCCGCCCCCCTCCCCCCCCCCCGTTCTCACAGCCAGCTCCCAAGGCCCCCCCCCAGCCCAGCCCAGTACTTATCTTTGCTGGAGCAGGGAGCCCCCAGATGCTGGTTAAACCGAAGCTCATTTCCATTTCCTACCCTGCTCTGCCCTGGGCCCCGGGCCTGAGAGTGCAGCAGGGCAGGAGATTTAGAAAGGTCCAGCCGGCCCCAGCTCCCAGGAACAGCTCAAGGCACTTGCCGGCATGTTCGGGACCCAGACCCCCTGCGGCCATGCCTAGCAACACCACTGGCAATGCTGATGTGCCAAGGCAGAGCCCCCAGGCCATCCTGGCGCAGTACTGGTGCTGTCTTGGGGACATAACACTGCCCTGAGGCAGGGACAAATTAAGGCTCTTAGGGCCCTGGGGTTTGTCACTTTTGTGGGGGCCTCTGTCACTGTGGTGGTGATGGCTCCCAGCCTGGGGCCAAGGTGATGCTGGGGCACAGTGCTGGCAGACTGGCCAGCCTCAGAGGTGGGGTGGCACGGACTGGCCAGCGGAGGTACTCCAGGCCTGCTCGCTGGCATCCAATTTATTTTTGCAGGGCAGCGCATAGTGGGGTCCCCCTTAACTTGAGGCCTGGGGCTACAGTCCCTAAGGCCCCTTTACTAATCCAGCACCCCACTGCTGTACTATCTTGGTGCTGTAGCAGCCTTACTCTGCCACACACACTGCCAGAGCACCGTGCTGGTGGACTGTACCTGGCAGGGAGCCACCCCACCATCAGCCTCAGACTGGCCCTGGGCTCTGCTAGCACCTAGCGATGTGCCACAGAGGAGCTGTAGCCAGCACCGGGCCAGGGTCTCATTGCTGTGACACAGCAGGATACCCATGGTTTGGGCTAGAGGTGGAGAGGCTTGTCCCCTGCTGGGGGATGTGGGCTGGGAATGCAGTTGCCATTTTAGGCAGTGGGCCCTGACTTCTTGGGACAGGCTCGTGGGTCAGGGAGGCTCAGTACCAGCAATGCTGTAGCAATCCTAGAGTAGTTCTGCAGCTCTCTCCTCACATCTTCCGTGACTTGATGGGGACAAGTGGGTTGGCAGCTTGTTCCTGGAAACCCAGCCATGAGGTAGAGGGACATTTTTCTTTCCCTCTCCCTGGCGTGTGCAAGGGGCAAAAAGGGGAGGGGAGGGTGAATTATTTTGCCAGCTGCCTCTCCTGGCAGCACATTCCTCACCTGCAGCTGCTTTCCACTGCATCGGCCCTTTAGCACTGGGCAGTGCAAGGGCTCTGACCGTTCTGGAAGCCAGGCAGCTCAGAAGGGGGGCCTGGACAGCAATTAGTAGCCAGCAGGCTGCATCCAGCTGACAGCTCAAACAAAGCCGCTCAGAGCGGGTGAGTAATTTTTGCACTTCTCCCTTCACCTGCCCCCCGCCCCCACCAAATAAAGATAACAGGACTTGCTCAGGGAAGTGCTCTGGGCCACTTCATATTTTTCTCCTCTGACTGGCACATCAAACAGGTGGGCAAAGGGTCAAGAGAAATCACAGGGTCTGAGCTACTAGAAATGTGTTCAAGCCTCATCACAGTGCTGATCCACCCCACATGCTGCCTGCCCCACACAAGCTTCCAGAGGCCAGAAACCCAAAGCCAAGAAGTGTCAGGCAGTTAAAGAAAGGCCCCTCTAACGCTTCCCTTAGTACATACCTGTACTCGAGGCGGGCCGAGCCAGGCCAGCTTTGTGCTACCTAGCAACAGGCTTTGCTGATTCTGTTCTTCAGCACCAGAGGGGGAGGCCTTGACATGTGTGATGGATGGAGGAAGCCTGGCAAGATGAGGAACTCCCATCAGGCAGCTGGGTCACTGATTAACATGATAGACGGGAAACATACAGTGAAGCATTTTGTGAAAACAGATGGCTAGACTATGATCTCAGAGAGGTGGTTTGACAGGCACCATTGCCTGCTGGTTAGAACAGGGTGGGGACTGGGATTCCTGCCTTCTGTTCCCAGCTTTGCTACTGTCTCTCTCTGGAAGCTTGGGTGACTCTGCCTCAGTTTACCCATCTATAAAACAGGAAGGAGGATGCTCAGCTACCTGATGGTGGCCTCGAATGAAGCTTAATTAACATTTACAGAATATTTGGGATCAGATCCTGAGATGAAAGGCAGAAGCTCTGAGCCATGCCATAGACAGTTTGCTTTTGTGCTGGCTCCTGCCTTAGCCAGGAGCTTGGAAAGGAGCAACTGGACAGGAGCTGGATTTGCTGCAAAGGTGACACAAGCTGCACGAATCATCCTCATCTTCTGGTACCTCCCCACTCTCACACCACAGCAGAGCAGGTGTGGGAGCCAGGGCACCAGGTGGGTTTGCTTGCAGAAGCTAGTGGTGACTATCCTGGCCAATCACCTGATTGACTGCTGCAGATGAGAACTGAATACAATGAACTTCCTACGACACCCAGTAACCTAAGAAGCCAGAAAGTGGAGAAGTGGCTGCAGGACACAGGGACTCTAACGTGAACTTTGACTGTGATGGTTCTGTCTTTATCTGTCCTCAGGTTTTCTCCAGCTCCCCTAAAACTAGCATGATACTTGACGCATCTTGCGGTCTGTGTTCAGAAGAGGCCCAAGCCTGGATAAACAGGCGCCATTCCAAGGGTGTAATGGGGGGAGCCCGCTGAGCTGTATGGAATGTCTGGAAGAGGAGAGGTTGCTGCAGGTGGAGTGAGATGCACGAGGGGCAAGGTGCATCAACAGCTGTTGGGAGAAGCCAGGACTGGGATAAGAGGGGCCAGGAGCGAATGAGCAACCTCCTCTCTGGTTGCAAAGAAGAAATCAGCTTCTCGCCCTCCTTGCTGAACAACAAACCCGTGCATGCACATGACAGCCAAGCCAGAGCAATTGTTTCAAGGCCTCCTTGTGTTTCCCAGGAGCTCTCTGTTTGCTGTTCTCCCTAGGAAGGCCAGAGAAAGGGTTACACCTGCCTTCTGGGCATCCGTCAAAGGAAGTGACTTTAGCCTTCAAATGTTCTTAGCTGAGCCTTGCCAGCAAAGCTTCTGCAAGGAAATCCCAGAGAGAGGCCAGGAAGGCAGCTTTAAAACTTTATTGTAATTAAAATAATGGAGGTGGTGCTTTGGGTATGAAAGTGGTTCGGTTTTCTTTTTTGCAAACTCAGCTTGGTTCTAATTAGGTGATACAAATTCTTCAGATGAACTCCGGGTCTGAGGGGATATAAGGTTTTACAGAGCCCGCCTGAGGTTGTGTGTTTGGTACCTTGTCTCCTAGCAGCGCAAACCACATGGATGTGAGAGGCTGTTTTATGATCCGCCTGGGCTGTTGTTGGACAGGGGACAGGGAGCCACGTTATTCCAAGCCTGCAGGATTGCTGATGCCTCGCTTTTGTTTGTGTGCCACCAGGCAAGCAGGGGAGGGGATGGATTCCTTCATCCCTCCCTCTGCTAGCACTGGCTCACTGGGCTTGGCATGGGCCCACTGCTCAGCTCTCTCTCAAACCCTTTTCCCACACCAGGTAGGATTCTAGAGAGATGCTGAGCTCTGCTGGTTATGCTTTCATTGCTCAGCTCATTGGCATCTTGGTCAGCACACATTGCACTCATGCCATGCAGCAAATGGCAACAAGTTCAGCTTCTGTGTGGGAGACAAGTAGCAATGTCCCCATTTTACAGGGAGAAACTGAGGCACCCTGCTGCTAAGTGATATGCACAAAGTCAGCTCCAGGGCTGATCTGCCAGCATGGGGCCTCACCCTTGCTGTGTTTGTGTCTTTGTTGCTTGTTTGCTGTTGCCCTTGTTCTACCAGTGAGTGGGGTTCACCTGAGCTCAGGCTGTAGGCTAGCGAGAACCAAGCATTCTCATTCCCCGTGACTCAGTCTAGCTGCTTTGCAAGTTGTGATCTTCAGAATAAAACCTTCTTTTCTTACAGCTGGAGCTGGGGAGCTTGCTGTTTCCCCAGACGTGGTGGCACTTTGGCTGTGGGTCTGAACTCAGGGCTCTTTGCTCATTGGAATGGGCCCTGCTTTCAGACATGAGGAAGTTCAAATCTGCACTGGAACATCACTGCATTGGCCCATTTTGATGTGCTTCATGTTGTTTCATTTCATTGCTAGTCACACTGTGTTGTCTCTCAGGCTTTTCTTCTCACTTATTTTCTGTGCACTCAGAGGTTGCCTTAGAAGTCCCCATTTTCTTGGGTGCTCTTACACCTCTTACTGGGGCAGGTAACGTCGTTCAGTAACAGGCCGCTCCTGAATGGTCGTGAGGGGGCGTGGCCACCCTCTGTGACAGATAGCGAGGGATGGATAACCTTGCTACAAGGGCTATACAAATACTGCCCATGCAGCCTTCTCTGCTCATTAGGGGCTGATCCAAAACCCACTGGTGTAATTGAGAGACTTTCCATTGGCTGCAATGGGCTTTGGAGCAGGACCAAACCATGCACAGAAATGTCCAAGATCCAAGTGTAAGATGCTTGACTCATCGCTTGAGATAAAGACTTGCCCTTTTGCCTGGAATCCTCCAGCCCAGTGGTTCTCAACTTTTCCAGACTACCATACCCCTGTCAGGAGTCTGATTTGTCTTGCGTACCCCAAATTGCACCTCACTTAAAAACTGCTCGCTTACAAAATCAGACCTAAAAATACAAAAGTACCAGAGCACGCTATTACTAATTGCTGACTTTCTCATTTGACCATATAATTATAAAATAAATCAACAGGAATATAGATATAGTCCTTGCATTTCAGTGTTTAGTCTATAGAGCAGTACAACCAAGTCATTGTCTGTATGAAATTGTAGTTTGTTCTGACTTTGCTAGTGCTTCTTATGTAGCCTGTTTTAAAACTAGCCAAATATAAATATCTAGATGAATTGATGTACCCCCGGAAGACCTCTGCCTACCCCAGCAGTGGACATACCTTCGTTGAGAATCATTGCTCCGGCCTGTCACATCAGCTGCCTCACTAGATGCTGTGCAAGAGTGAAATAGTGGGTCATGGCAGAGAGAGATGGAGAGAAGTATGGTCAACTCAGGAGGATGGATGACACCAAAATGTAGGGCAACTGCTCCAGAGACTGGGAGATGCAGATAACAGCACAGATCCTGATCATGTAAGAAGACCAATGGTATCAGGTGTTAGGTGAAGACACCCATGAGGAGTGCACATGCTCAGAGGTTCAGCAATGGATCTTACTTCCAGACATGAAAAGCAGCAGCCTTATTGCAGGTCCCATCACACAGCATCCTTAACGACACAGCATGTTTCACTGTCAGTTTTTCTCTCAGCAAACCCAAGGGACTGGTTGTTGCTCCACAACGGGTATAGAAAACAGTTGCTTTCACAGAAATTCAAGAGATCAGCCAGGTTTGTGCTTTTTTTGGTCTCTACTTCCATCAAGTGTTCAAGGAGTTCTACAGTGAGTTTATGGCCTGATTTTTCAGAGGGGCCAAGACTATGCAGCTCCCATCGTAGGTCTTAGTCCTTCTGAAAATGAATTTAGTACTGCCTTAAATCTCATCTTGTGCGTATGGAGCATCTCCAAGCACGCCACAACAATAGGCAAGAATCATTATACCCATTTTACAGATGGGGAAATGAGGCACCAAGCAGGGCCATGACCTGCCCATGGTCACACAGAATCAATGGCTGGAATGTATAGCCTTGGAAGCCTGTCAGTCTCCTATTGAACAGTCTGGCTGACAGCCTCAGGCTACCAGGTGAAGTGAGAAGGCTGGAGTGGGGGGGGGGGGGTTGTGACAGGCTGCTCCCCAGATTTGGTCTGATGGGCCGCTATGACCCCTCGAATCCCACTCTTGAACCCCAATTCACCACACCCTGCTGGGTGACCACTCACTCCTGAGTCAGTCCACACCAGCCACCAGCATGTAATTGGTCCCAGGCAATGGGTGTAAATCCACCAGCCACACAGGCATCGGTCTCCAAGGGAGCACCTCAAGCCCCAGGTCCCACTCCCGGAGTCACTGTCTTACAGGTATGGGGACCCACCCCCAATCACCATAGTCTCAACTTCATCCACTTAACAAAGAAGTGGATTGTGCCCAGCCTCCCACATCCACACCCTCTAAAGATCGCACAGCTTTAGATAAAACAAACACTAGTTTATTGATCAGAGTATGATTTCAAGTGAGAAAACAGCCAATCAAGGCAGAATCATAATATAAATGAGTCAGACATGACCACCATCAAATAAAAGGTATGAACTGTATTCTAATCTAATATCTCTACCTAAACTGACCTCAAGATTATGTGCAAGGTGTTTGGCTGTTTGGTGATTTACAGCCATCCTCTGCCTATTACAAGGCAGGGCCCAGATCTTGCTTGAAGTTGGTTGCAAGGTGGTGGCTTCCAGGCGAACGCCTGCAGCTTCTCTCCCTCACACTGTCTTTTTTTTTAAACAAACTCCTGACAGTCCCTCCCCCTCTGTGCTGCTGTGAGATTCTCTTCACTTCTACCTGAGCCCGGGAGGGCATTAGCATTTCCTTTCTCATGTCATTCCCCAACGTCTCTGCTAGACATAGTCCTGAGAGTTCGAACCCTGTAACATGCTTCACATCTATACACACATGTTGCTGTAGGAAACATGGCACCATAGTAATTATTTGGAATATGTTGTGAGCATTCACAAGGGAACCTGGTATAGCGTATTTGGCATCAAATCGCACAATTACTTTGCAAAACTGAACAGAAAAATCACACAGATCATGCCCTAGGGATGCACGGATGTGCAACCCATCACAGGGTGGCAGGGACAAGTCTGTGTGTTGGGGGACTGAAGATATTTAGAGTCCTGGATCCAGGTGAAAACACAAATCAGACCTCCCCCTCCCTTAGTGCTGCAGTGGGGAAACTGCAGATGGTCCCTGCCCTTCTATAAGTGGAAACAGGCTGCGCATGGAGGAAATCTCTGTTTTGATGTAAAACAATCGTGCTCAGCTCAGTCGAAGCCAGAGGCTGGAATTTGCACCAGCTGTTATCAGAAACCTGCTGAGCACTTGTTTCTCTCCTTCCAGGGCTGCTGCTGAGCTCTGAGGCATTGTGGGGATATTATTCACAAAGCACAGATGCAGCCAGGGAGAGGACTTCACTGCAGTGGCCCTGGGGCCCCTACACGAGCGAACCATAGACCATGGTGCCACGTCTGTCTCTCTGTATGGACTGGAGTCCTAATAGGCAGCATGGGATCCACAGTATGGGAATGTGTTTTTGCTTTGGCCCCTCCAGGGAAAAAGGATTGGCCAGCCAGCACATAGGGATGTTCAGACCTCAGTAAGTTACTTGTCTTGTTCATGACCAGGAGCAGCCCTCTAGCCCTCCTCACCCCATTCTCTGTCCCCAGCCTGGCACCCTCCAGTCCAGAAATCAAGTGCATCCTAATCAATTGGAAGAGGTAGCTTTAGAGACACCGAATCTCTCTCAAGCCTCCCAGAGTTTCTCCTGATGACAGATCTACAGGACATCCCTTTATGGTACCCAAGCTGGGCCAGCAAGTCTTGGATTCCAGTTTGGGTTTGGTTTAGAGCCACACGTGTCTACAAGTGAGATTGTCTTGTCACAACATCCCTAAAAGCTAGGCCTAGCCCAGTCCCTTGTCTGAAGAAAAAGATAAATCTGCCCACAACAACATGCTCCCATTCAGGGTTCAGGTCTGCTCTCAGACTCGGTGTAACACTGCTAGAGAGTCGCTCTAGATTTACACTGATGTTACAGAGAGCAAGATCTGCTCCTTCAGATTTTCTGGAGGTTTGGGTAAATCACTGGGAATGTCGCACAGGGGATGGGGAGAGCCGTAATGATTAAAACCGCCTACAGCTTCCCCTTCATCTTACTCACCACAGATCCATGTGCTGTTGGATCCACAGGCGCTACCTATGCACAGCTGGTGGCCAAATGCCACCCAAGCTAAAGATCAGAGGGAGAGAAGTAAGCCCTGCTTCAAAAGCAGAGGAACAGGCATGGAAAATCCCCTTAATTACTGCCAAAATTGCAGCCAAAACCACTTGAAAGTAGAATAGTGCATACTGATTAGATAGACTCCCTAGGTTGAAAATGTTGTGTTTAATTAGCCAGTCGTTTCCCCAGCATCACATAGACAGGCTAGTGCAAGTTACCCTGGATGTCCTCAATGATGGGAAAGGTAGGAACTTCACACAAACTCAGCTGCAGCTTTTGGTCCTCAAAGGACATGAGACAAGGTTCAACCCACAACTCGTGCAAAAGAGGGTGAAAGGAACCTACCACGAGCAAAGCTTGCTGTGGGAATTTCAGGAGCACTCAACTGGCTGAGGTTATTATTTTTACTGTGCATCTTCCTTTTGAATCTTCCTCCCCTTAAAACAAACAAGGAGTCCTGCATCTGACAAAGTGGGTTATAGCCCACAAAAGCTTATGCTGAAGAAAATCTGTTAGTCTATAAGGTGCCACAGGACTCTTGTTGTTTAAGGAGTCCTGTGCAACTTTTAAAGACTAACAAATTTATTTATCTCATGAGCTTTCATGGAAGAGAAAATCCCACTTCGTCAGATGCTTGAAAATGGAAAACTTACAGAATGGGAGAGGAAAATTTTCCATTTTCAAGCAACTAACAAAGTGGGATTTTCTCCCATGAAAGCTTATGCGATAAATAAATTTGTTAGTCTTTAAAAGTGCCACAGGACTCCTTGTTTGTTTTAAGGAGAGGAAGAATCAAAAGGAAGATAGAACTTTCTAGTTCCACAAGTTTAGGCTTTCCTTTCCCCATCAAAATATGATCTTCGTAGGTTCAGAACACAACATGAAATGGTGGGTGGAAGTCAACTGGGATCATGGCTTTATTCTACTCGGAGCTGCATTGTTCTTTCAGAGTCAAACGTCTGATTCTGTTTTCAGAGGCAAGCATGCTCTAGGACAGAAAATGGCACAAGAAGAGGGTAGGAATCTGATGCGCTGTTAAAATGGATTCCGAGTGCTTGGCATTGGGCTGACACCACAGTATATTGCCAAGATCAAGTCTTACCTCCCTTGAGATTAAGCTTGCTCTTTGGTTTCTGCATGAGCCACATGCACATCTGATGTCAAATTGGTGCACACTCGCATACGTTCAAGCACACGGCAAACCAAAGCACTCCTTGCACTTGCTTATGGACGTGTGCAAGGGAGCACTCACTCAGCAAGCAGCCTGTGGATCTGATTCTCTCCCAACTTGTGGGACCTTTTATCCTTTGGTGAAGTTGAATGCAAAAGAGGCTGCTGCATCTGAATCCCCTGCTCATCTGATGCGTCCGGCAGTTAGTGGTGTGAGTCCAATGATGGCAGTGGGCTTTAGCATAAGCCGTGAGAGCAACAGGAGCATTTTACACCCCCTTCACCCGTGCGAGTGACAGCATGAGCGGTGGAGAGCCCTGCTCCTAACTTGGATGCTGAGCTGGGGACGTAGAGGCACGGTGTATGCATAAGCCTACCCAGGCATGCCATCCGTCCCTCTCCCAGGCCGGAATGTAACAAAATCTGTGCGTACTTCAGCAGGAGTTGGTTTTCAGGTGGCCACAGAGACGCCACTGCAGTCAGTGGAGGGGCTGACCCTGCTACTTCATGCTGCTTTATTTCAACAGTTCTGAAGTTACCACTGCCAAGGGCAGGATATTTTGTTCTTCCTGTTCCCCCTCCTCTCCCTGCCTTTCCTTTTCTTCCCCCATACACTCTTTCTCTCCCCTCCTCCCACCCCTTCCTCTCTGTGCAGCTCTCCCCTTCCCCCAACCCACATATCGAGACAATGACATCCTCCTACAGGCACCTTGAAGCCTGCTGTCTGGGCCAGGGAGCGGAACAGCTTCCTGTTAGAGGTGTGGCCAGACAGCTCAGTGGTTAATGCCTCCTGCTCTGGCTCACCATCAGAGGGCTAAGGCAGACAGTGGTGCAGCCCTCGTGGCTTTGTAGAGAAACAAGAGCAGGCTGTAACTGATCAGGATTACACCACAATTCAATGCAAGACAGAGCTGTGGAGAGGCAGTCCTGTGTAAGGAAAGGAAGGGGAAGGGGAGTCCCTATGACCGTCAAGGGGCTAATATGTGCTAAATAATAGCCTTTTAGTGCCTTTTGCCTAATCATCCACAAATATCCATGGGATAGCATGTTAAAAAGAAATAAATACAAATATTACAGGTAGAGGAAATGTGGCACGGGGTGGTGCGGCGACTTCCCCAAGATCACACACTAAGGCAGTGGTAGACTAGAAAGAGGATCCAAGTCCCCTGAAACCCAGTCCCAGTTTTGAACTACTAGACCATTGCTGCCATTCTTTGGGACAGCTTCCTGCAGCCACACAGAGATGGAGAGAGTCCAAACTGTTATCATTCCTCCTGCCCTCTCGCTCTTCTGATTTGTCTTTGTTGCAGACCTGTCCTGGATTCTCCACATTTCTGCATTACTTTCTGTACTCTGATTCCCAGGAGAAATGGGGGCAAAGGGGAGTGACTGGAGGTTGAAATATATACATCTTCTCACCACTCCCTGCTGATACTTGCCAGACTCTCCTATGCAATGGTTGTGTTTTGTTTGCTGTGTACTGGCAATTTGCTTTCCTCTTGCTCCTTGCTGAAGCAGCTGCCATTTTTTGGTTCAGTTGAGATGGAAGAATGATGTGTCATTTGCTCTTTACACAACAAAACTCTTCCTCATGGGCGTAGGAGCATCTCAGCTAACCATGTTTATCATACAAAAACCATGGTGGGCCTAGCTATATACATCCTGCTGCTCTGGCTGGTTTCTGACGGTTTCTACAGCACAGAACACAGTTACCATCACTAGACAGTTCACAAAAATATTTAAAGAGAAACTACTCTATTCCTATACATTACAAGGAAGCATCCATGCTTCAGCATTTTCTTAAGGAGACTTTGTTCTTTGATTTTCCTTAATCAGAAAGTCTGTCAGGCTATAAAAACCTTTTGTAGGTGATAAAAGATAACACAGAATGGGTATTGCCTGGAAGTGACACCGGTTTCTCTCTCTTGTAGGACTTTTTCACTTCTTGGGTGCTCCAGCTCCCTGGGGCACTATCCATTTACCCAATAAGCATCCTTCTTCCTGTCATGCACAGAATTAGGACCTGAATATTTTCCACAGTGCACCACTGAGGAGGAGTGCAGTGTACAGTTTGCTATGGCCATATTCACTGCTGGTGTTAGATCTGCAAATAGGCGCAGCACTGGCCAGCTGGCATGGTTGCGAGATATATTACGTCTGTAGCTCTTACACAGTCCTGGCATCAGTGATGGATACTAGTGAATGGGGCTGACGTCCATTCCTGGCACTTCCTGAAGTGTCTCTGGCTTGCTTAGGAGAGTTTTCCGTAACTTACTGTCAGGGGAGAATGTACTCGTTAAGCGCTACAGACACTGATAGTGATCAGCACTGCCTCTTGCTGATGTCATTGTGCCCTACTGGTCTGGCACTTTCCTTCTTTCCGTCAATGTTCAGTATGGATGGAGTGGGAGTGGCAAGAGAGTGGAAATCAAGATTTCTGGGCAATGGTTTTAGCCCTGCCACTGACTTACTGCAAGGCCTTGGGCAAATCACTAATCCCTTCTGAGCCTCATTCTACCATCTTTAAAATCCTTCTACTTAGGGGTTGTATAGACAGGAAAGAAAGCCCAGGGTTGCTAATACAGAGTTGCTAGTGCGCTCCAGTATTAACTATTCTGCACTAACTCCCTAGATGGGCCCTCTTATCTATATAACTAAACGAGAGTTGTATATATGCATGGCGGGGACGCAGCTGCGGGCGCATCACAGCTGTGCGCACGCAACAGCTGAATCCCCGTCTTGCTGGCCGGGCTGGGGAGATTCAAATCTCCCGCCCTGAGCACGCTCACACAGAGCGTACTCAGGGCGGAGCGGCCTGACCCAGAAGCTGCTCTGCCGGCCGTCCCTCCACCTCTGAGCCTCCGGCCAGGTAAGGGGGCTGGGAAGGGGCTGGAGGGAGGCCTGGAGAGGGGTGGGGGGGACAAGGAGAGTGGCTGGGTTAGAGGGGTGGGGGGGACAAG
>ML685891.1:211667-254383 GCA_007922175.1 Pelusios castaneus
CAAACATGACATAGTTCCTATGGATTATGGCATATATGAGATATGAATAGAAAATAATATCATAAATGCTTCCCTAAATCCAGAAAGCATCACACACAGGGCTCTGCCCTGCCAGGGTCCCTGTCCCCCTTTGCCCCATTGCATACAAGGGGTGCCCCCCCCCCCGCCACTGTGGACCTGCCCAAGGTTCCCCTAGCCCCACAAAGTCAATCTAGAGCATCCAGTGTGGACGCTCTAGGTTGACTTTGTAAGTTCCCCTTTAAGTCGACTTTAATTGTAAGTGTAGACACGCTAAGTCGACTTAGTTAAAGTCGACTTAAAAGTGCAAGTGTTGACATAGCCATTCAGATTGACTAGCTTGTCCTGTTGTTTTTAAAGTGCCAACCAGATCAGAGCTAGTAAAAGCATGTCCTCCTGAGTGTAAATGAGCTCCAGTTCAAACATATCCTTAGAAGTACAGTGTAAGAGTGTCCACGTGGGGAGTTAGTGCAGCATCACTGGTACAACATAAATTCACACCCTAGTTTACAGCACACTAATTTCCCCATGTGGATAATCTCTAATTTTCTTCTCTATTTGGCTGTCCATACAAAAATTATTCTGACCTAGGTGGCCCATATACCAACAAAGTCACAATGGATAGCTATCCCAAGCAGCCTTAGTTTTACAGATCAGTTACCAGGAGCATTGGGTCATGTAACTGCCTCAATTTAAAACACTTGGTTGGCCTAGCTTAGCCCTGGGTTCCCTTAACAAAGCGATGGACTGTGGCAAGTAGTGGTTAGCAAACAGAATTTTCTTTTGGTTCCCTTATTCTATTTCCTGCTTTTGTTGGAAGCAGATTGGATTGGATTTTTCTTTGGATTATCCTTAAATGGCAGCTGTTAAAGGGCTCCATCCCACAGATTGTTTTCAGTCCAAATCAGTGCTGAGGAAGGGGAAAAGACAGCACCAAAATCACCCAAACACTCTCTTACCAGTCCAGGTGCTAAGATTTAGTGCTCTGAACTGACAGGCAGAATAACACAGCGGGATGAAAGGAGCACTCTACAGTAGTAGTATGACCCCATATGGCTGATTGGATTGACTAACTGTACCAGGCATTTCTCCAAGTACTTTCCCACTGGAACCAGCTCATTATGGTTGCAGGACCATACTCTGCTCTCCCTTAGTTTCAGAGTAACTCCATTCCACTCAGGGAATGTGCTCTGGATTTACATAGACTCAGAGGCTATGTCTACACTAGAAAAAGTTAGGTCGACTTTGTTAAGTCGACTTAATAAGGTCGACTTTAAGTTGACCTTATTAAGTCGACTTAAGAAAGTGGTTACCCTGAACCTGGACTTAGTAAGTTGAGCTAACTGCCCTTAAGTCAACTTAATAAAGTCGATTTAAGGGTTAATCCATGTCCATACTGTGCTTAAGTCGACCTAACCAGTGATTCTTACTAAGTCGACTTAAGCTTTAATTAAGTTGATTTAAGGAATTTCTTAAGTCGACTTAATGAAAGCCCAGTGTGGATGGGGAGTAATTTAAGTCGACTTAAGGCTACATAAGTCGACCAAAATTGCCAGTGTAGACATACATACTACATTATATTCTAAAGTCAGAAGGGACCAGTATGATCATCTAGTCTGACCTCCTGTATAACGCAGGCCACAAAATCTCACCCACCCACTCCTACAATGAACCTCTAACCTATGACTGAGTTATTAAAGTTCTCAAATCATGATGAAAAGACATTAAGATACAGAAAATCCACCAGCAAGTGAGCCATTCCCCATGCTACAGAGGAAGGCAAAACCCGCCCAAAGCCCTAGCCAATCTGCCCTGGAGAAAAATTCCTTCCCGACCCCCAAATAAGGTGATCAGTTAAACCCTGAGTATGTGGGCAAGTCTCACCAGCCAGTTACTCAAGAAAGAATTCTCTGTAATAACGCAGAACCCAACCCATCTACCCTCTCTTCTTAGGCCACTGGCATATCCACCATCAGTAGCCAAAGATCAGTCAATTGCCAAACTAGGCCGTCCCGTCATACCATCCCCTCCATAAATTTATCAAACTCAGTTTTGAAGGCAGTTATATTTTTTGCCCCCACAGCTCCCCTTGGTAGGCTATTCCAGACCTTTACTCCTCTGATGGTTAGCAATCTGCATTTAATTTCAAGGCTAAATTTCTTGATGGGCAGTTTGTAACGATTTGTTCTTGTGTTCACATTGGTGCTGTACTCAATAATTCCTCTCTCTCCATGGTATTTATCCCTCTCATGTATTTGTAGAGAGCAATCATATCTCCCGTCAACCTTCTTTTGGTTAGGCTAAACAAGCCAAGGTCCTTAAGCCTCCTTTCATAGGGCAGATTTTCTATTCCGCGGATCATCCTTGTAGCCCTTCTCTGCACCTGTTCCAGTTTGAATTAATCTTTTTTAAATATGGGGGACCAGAACTGCACACAATATTCCAGATGCGAGCTCACCAGCACCTTGTATAATGGCACTAATACCTCCCTATCTCTACTCGGTATACCTCTTCTGATACATCCTAGGACCGCATTAGCTTTTTTCATAGCCACATCGCATTAGCGGCTCATAGTCATCCTGTGATCAACCAATACTCCCAGGCCTTATCCTCCTCTGTCCCTTCCAACTGATGCGTCCCCAACTTATAGGAAAAATTCTTGTTACTTGTCCCTAAATGCATGACCTTGCACTTCCCATTATTAAATTTCATCCTATTCCTAATACTCCAGTTTACAAGGTCATACAGATCTTTCTGTATGACCCTTCTCTGTACTGACAATACCTCCCAACCTGGTGTCATCCGCAAACTTAATTAGCACATTTCCACTTTTTGTGCCAAGGTCAGTAACAAAAAGGTTAAATAAGATCGGTCCCAGAACCAATCCCTGAGGAACTTCACTAATAGCTTCCCTCCACCTAGACAGTTCATCCTTCAGCATAACCTGCTGTAGCCCCCCCCCCCCCCGACACCGGGGGGGTGGACCCCGGGGTGTGGGGGTTTTTTTGCACCTCCTGTGGCGTGACTAATAACTCCATATGTGGAACTGTATCAAATGCCTTGCTGAAATCTAAGTAAATTATGTCCACTGCAATCCCCTTATCAAAAAACTCTATTATTCTCTGTGTAACTGAGAGCAAAAGAGGTGCCCATGTGTCCAGCTCTGGGGTAACAGAGCTTTTCTCCGATTTTATTATGTGGATGTTGAATAATTACCCACATTCTAGGGCCTGACACTGTACGGAGTCTCTGCAGTGGCCAGCAATGGGGTTGCATGCAGACACAGAGACAGGTCTACTGACACCAATGGCTATGCCCAAGGGGCTGGCCCCAACACATTGCTCCTCACCCCTCCCCCCCCCCACGCCGCTGCTCTTTGTGTGTCAGGTCCCTCCCTTCCCACCCACTCAGCCATCTGCCAGCAGTTGCCTGTTGCTTGGGGAAAGAGGGAATGAGGAGGGGGACCAATGGCGGGGCGGGGTGGGGGGGGAGCGACATTGTGGTAAGCAGGGCAGAGCTAGGGTGGAGCAGGGAGGGGGCAGGGCCTGAGGCAGAGTGGGAGTGGACTGTGGGCGGAAGAGGTGGGATTGGACTGTTTTAATTTGAGGCCCAGAATTGTTATTGGAGGACCTGGACAGGGACTGCCCATCATAGGCGGTCTTAGCTATGGGGCAGCTAGGCCAGGGAGCAGGTCCAGGTCACCAGTCAGCTGAGGTGGGGGGCCGGGAGGAAGAAAGTGGGTTGGGGAGGTGTGTGGGGTTGGGAGGCCGGCAGTGAGGCCAGGAGGCTGGTGGCATGGTGGCAAGGGATGGAGGCAAGACACAGGGGAGGAGGTGGGGCCCCAGCAAGATGTGGGGGCAAAAGTCAAGGATGGATGCCCAACACAAAGAGGGCCCCATCCTTGATTTTTGCCCAGGGCCTCAGATTCACTGCGCATGCAGGTTCCTTTCCAGGAGCAGGGCCTAAGGTTATTATATATGGTACCTGTTGCTGCTGATTGCGTCATCTGAGAAGTTAGAAGTCAGTATTTCAGTTAGTGCCTATTCTATCCTAAGTCCCTCTCTGGTTTTGTTTATGGCTGTGTGCAATGGGTGCACTGGGAGTATCCTGATGAGCCATTAAGGACATAAGGAATACAACCATTGTGTCCTTAATGGCTCATTAGGTTACTCCCTGGGCCCATTGCACCTGGCAGATTCCTTAACATTAAGGAGACAATGGTTTTAGACAGCCTGTCTCGGGCGTTCCCACAAAATCACACAAGTTAAAGTATAGATAGAACACTAAATTCCTAACTTCTAATCCAAATACAATTCCTAGACATAAACTATATAATCATTCCCAGCAAATTACTACCTTTCTATTGATACCAAACATGACATAGTTCCTATGGATTATAGCATATATGAGATATGAATAGAAAATAATATCATAAATGCTTCCCTAAATCCAGACAGCTTCACACAGGGCTCTGCTCTGCCCTTTGGGGGGCATGCCAGGCTCCCCCTGTGCCCTCCCTCCCCCAGCAGGGAGGGCATTGGTGTAATCCTGGGGTAGCCCTAAGTCAATTTAGGACTACCCCACATCTACACTGGCTTAATTCGACTTTAAAAAGTCGAATTAAGCCTTAAGTCTACTTAAAGCTAGGTTTAATAAAATTGACTTAATTTTCATTAAGTCGACTTTATTTTCCTTAAGTCGACTTAAGCAAGCTGCTTAATCGACTTAAGGAAACTGTAGTGTAGATGCAGGGTAAATTAAGTCGATTTAAGCAATCTTAAATCGACTTAATTTACAAGTGTAGACACAGCCAGAGAGAGATGACCTTGAAGGGGGGTACCTCTAATTATCCCACCTCCACTTTTACTTCTACTTTTTAAAAAAATTGCCTCCACCTCTGTAACAATGCCAATCACAAAATGATTCAGAAGCTGCCCATCCAGGATGTCACTTAGCCAGATGGGTTTCTTTGTCTGGTGGTTTGCTTCCTGAGTGACAGCGCTGTGATTAAGAAACCTTTAGAAAGAAAAAAAGTCATGTATATGCTTTCTAAACAAAGACTGCACCAACCGGTAGAAATGGACACCTAAGCAGGAGCTCAGTACTATAATTCCTAGATCTTATATAGCACTTTTCATGAGCTGAGCTCAAAGCACTTTATAAAGGAGGAACCCTAATCTGTTTTACAGGTGGAAAAACTGAGGCATAGAGTAGTGAAGGACTTGTTTACGTTAACTTAAAAAGCTAGTTAGTGACAGAATCAGAAATAGCTCTCAGGTCTCCTGAATCCCTGTCCAGTGTAATCCTCACTAGTTCACCCTACTTCCCTATACAAGGGCTATGGGTTTAGGTAGGGCTTAACTAGTGTTTAGGATTTTGTGCAAGCCCCTCCGTACAGAAGGTGATTTCACCCTCGCTTGGATCTTGACAAGTGAAAAGTGCTAGATGGGTGGTTTGTCTTTTAAATCACCTTTCCAAAACCACCATTCCTAGGACTGACCTAATGTTACTGTGGAAAGAATGTCACAGGGAGTGGAAAAGCCCCACAACTAAGGTTCAAGTGGGTAGGTCAGTATTGAGAGAACAATTGGGAGGCTCAGAGGAATTGCTGTATGAGTTTGGACCAATAGTCCTAGCCCCATATCCTTTCTCTGACAGGAGGCAGTACCTGATGTTTCAGAGGAAAATGTATCACCCCACCAAAGTTCATGAAGGCAGTTAAAGAGTGACCTGCTCTTAACACCTCTTGAGATCTATGCCATGCACTTCGGAACAGTTTCATTATTCTCTCCACCTGGTCAGCCTTAATCCCTGATACTCAAACACTTGGCCTGAAATGACTTCACTAACAATGGTAACTTGTACTTTTCCTCTTGCTTCTCACAGCATGTGACAAAAGGGGCTAATTTAAGTATTTCCGGTTCTGCCTGCACTGGAGGGAATCAGACATGGTCATAATGTGTCATAGTCATAAGAACGACCCTACTGGGTCCATTTAGCCCAATATCCTGTGTTTCGACAGCAGCCAGTGATTAGTGCTTCAGAGGGAATGAACAGAGCAGATAATCAAGTGATCCATCTCCTCTCACTCATTCTCAGCCTCTGGAAACCAGCAATAATGTTGCTGGGGCTCACTGCTAAGGCTTCCTTTAGCTCAGGGAGTAAAGGATTGTGCTTTTTGAGGAAGAGGAGGTGGGTTCTCTTCCTGCCAAGGTGCCACAGAAGATATCATAGTGATACAGTAGCTTAGTGTCAGAACTCAGTGATCCAGGTGCCTAGTCCCTGTTCAAAACACTAACCCATTCTCCTCTCTCTAAAACTCAAGATAATGAAAAACAAGCTGCTTTATTGAACACATGCACCCCCAAGCTGCATGACTAAACACCTCCAGGATGGCTTGTTCCATTCTCAGGAATGCTCTGGTTCTCAGACGAAGCCTGGTATGGATTCTTTGCAAGCTGTTTACTCACTGACTGTTCCAAAGTCCTGACCCCAAGCTAAGAGACGGATCTTTCCAAGACATTGCAGCAGAAACTGAAGTGATCATTCCAAATAAACCACTATCGTTTAACCGGCTATCTTATTCTGACCAGGCAAACCTATAATGGCAGGACACAAATGGGACCCAAGGGGAGGAGATGCCACTGCTACATTGCATGTGGATATGTCTGCCTCTCTCAGCTAGAAGAGAAGAGCCAGGCAACAGGGAATGGAGAGAGAGAGAGAGAGAGAGAGAACTAAGGGAGAGATGGGGTAATATCCTATTGTACAGACACCTCTAGAAGGGCGGAGACAGACAGACAGAGGGAGAGGAAATGTAGTTTCCTGCCTGAAGAACTTTGGCTGACACATTTGCTGTGAGTAAAATACAGACTCAGTGACCCCAGTCTACTGCCTATTTATATCTTGCCAGCAATGACGCTCTTATCACAAGAGACATGGAGAGTGTCTCTACACCACGCAGGGTTTGGAAAACCAATGACAGGCCTCACTTTGCACCCCAAGACTAGACCAAATTACCCAGAGCCCTTCTCTCCCTTTCTACTGCTTCTGCAGAGTGAGACAATGATCAAAAAAATACACACACTCCAAATCAAACCACAGGAAGATCTCGCTGTCTCCCATGCTATGAGGAGCAAAGGGATGAATTATAATATGGATTGACTCTATAGAAAAGAGAGGCTATGTCTACACTGGCATGTTAGTTCGAATTAAGGAGGCTTAATTCGAACTAACTAAAGCCATGGCTACATTAGGCTTTAGTTAGTTCGAATTAAGGGCTTCCTTAATTCGAACTAATAAGTTCAAATAGGGTATTCGAACTAACTAGTTCGAATTAACCAATGTGGCCATGTTAATTCAAACTAATTTCTTAGTTCGAATTAACCAGCCATTGAAATGAATGGGGATCGCTAAGTCGAACTAAGCAAGTGCTTGCTTAGTTCGAACAAACATTCCAGTGTGGCCATGCTAGTTCAAATTAAGCTAATTCGAACTAACTAAAATTAGTTTGAATTAGTTAATTCGAACTGATTCAAACTCATTTTAGCAAGTGTAGACATAGCCATATAGCCTTTTAGGACAGGAAGTGAGGAAGATTCCTATATCCCATATAGAAGTACAAGCGGCATCTTGGGAGATGGTATGTAATTATGCAAATTGGGCTGAGCCCTGCATTTCATTTCAAACACCCTAAAACATATGAACGTTGCATGGGGCTTTTTGGTGATGTGGAATATTTTGGGCATAGTATAATGAGAGGGAGTTTTAATCTATCCTGATCTTAACCATTGCATAGTGTTGCTATATGCTGTTAAAGAGGGGCAGCCTTTCATCTTGGAGGTAAAATCCTACCTTCTCTACTTCCATGGGGTTTAAGTAGTTAATATGCTGTATTGGAAGTTCTTGGCCAAGAGGGTGTGTGTGTGTGTGGGTGGGGAGGCCTGGTTTCTGTACTGGTAACAGTTAATGGAGATTCTCCTTTAGCTTAACTGGTAAGAATCTGAGGCTTTAGGAGCAGGAAGCTCTACGTTCAAGCCTCATCTGAAATTTCCAAGTGGACATGGGGTAACATGTCGTGCCAGCCACAAAGCCTTGCATAACCATAGACTAGTTATATGATTATGCAGGACAAGACTTGCAGTCTGAACTCTGAATTTCCTGGCTCGTCTCAGGGTGGATTCCGAAGCTCAGGATTAATTAAACAGGCACATAAGAAACTAATCTCCTTAAGTAAGCAATTGGTCGCTGGTTAGACTGGTGGAAAAAACCAAGCATGTGTTGTGGTTGGTTAGTTCTGATAAGAGGCGGAGATTCTTGGTCAGCCAAAATCCCACTGACAGCTTCAGAACCATGGAACTGTTAGGGCTGTTTCCAGCCAGCAAGGAACAAATAGAAGCTTGGTTTTGCCTCTTCTGTGTTTAATTCAGGGATGATGTGATTCCACCAGCACAACTGGCCCTATAGAAAAGAGAGTTAGCTCCTGCCTGACACACAGCTAGAATAGCCATGTCCCATCGCAGGCTCCAGCACCCCAGAGCGGCTTTATCCCTTTGGAGTTTGACTATGAGTTTCCTGTCCTGGTTGGCAAGGACTCCACAGCCTGGATCTCTGCTTGGCTCCTGGATGCCTCCTCAGCTCTCCTTTCATGCAGCTGTGGCAGGTTTAAGCTAGGGATGGGTGAACTTGCTCTTGACTAATTTCCAGTGCTGTGTGGCTTGGCAAGATGGACTTGATGTAATGGGCTTTGTGCTTTGGTTTAGGACAGATGCTGAGAAAGGATGCTGCAGTGTGGGGGCATGGGGTGAAAACGTGTTGTGGGGAAGCTCCTGAATGTGCACAGTAAAAATGGAGCAGCGACCAGGTGGAGATGGAAAAACAAGCAACGAGAAGCTGTAAAAAATGAAGCTGGGCTGGAGAGAGAAAAGAGAATAGCAGCAGCAATCGGGTGGAGTGAGAACCAAATAGAGTGAGATGGCATGAAAGAAACAGCCAAGAGGGGAGGGCAGCTCTCTAGCATCTCTATGGTACCCACTTGGGCCAAGCTCAAGTATTACAGGGGAGCCATTTTCCAACTGCTAACCTGTAGCATAGGTTTCCATTCAGCTAGAAATGATGCTGATTTTAATTGAGTCTCCATGGGGTGAGGCTGTCAGAGACACCGGTTAAAATTTCAAGCAGAGCAAAAGCTAATGAACTTGGACTCACTTGAGAAACCCAGAGGTGAACATAACCTCAGGCACCGGTCCATCCTCTCCCAGCCCTTGGCAGCTTGGGGGAGAAGGGTGTTTTTATTATTGTTAAGCTGAGCAGCTGTGTGTGTGGTGGGAGGATGACTCAAAAATGCCTTCGAAGCCAATGTGAGGGTGATGATTTGACTAGGCCAGTGCGTCATCATGGTGATCTCAGTGGGCTCATTAAAAAAACCCAGTAGCAATAACGTTCAAAAGACGAGAATACAAAGGGCAGCAATGTCCAATGGTGTGTGCCAGGAACAGCCGGGGGCTTGGGGAAAGGCTGCAGGGAAACTGTTGATGACCAGCCCAAACGAGGTTCTGTGCGATTCAGCTGACCACCACCAGCTTTAGCCTTAGGTCAGCATAGGCTGCCCCATACTGCCCTGCATTGCGGGCACTGGACATGCCAGCCAGAGCTCCCCTCCATACTCTCATCTGCCGCTGGAGCCAGTGAAAGGGCTTCCTAGCCACAGTTGCTCATCAAAGCATCCCAGGTAGTTGGAGAGGAGTCAGCACAGCTTGGAGGAAAGGAGCTAATACCTGAGGAAGTAGCTGGTATGGGTGTCATTGGTTATGTGGTGCTGATGGGAAAACCTAAGCATAGCTCCAGAGGGAGCTGAATGGAGATCCCATGATCCCTATGGGCTGAGCTAGGTACCATGGACTCACAACAGCTGCTGTGATGGGTAGCTGAGATCCCTTAGATAAGGAGTTTTATGAACCCTGGGTATGAGTCTCTCAAGAACCTTGGGAGGAGGAGAGATGAGAAATTTCCTCTTCATTCCAGGTTTCAGTTAGCTCTCAAATTGTTTCCCATGGATGAGTGATGGAAATGGGAAGGGAATAGCCCTGAGGGTTCAGACCTCCCTTATGCATGGTGCCAGTCATTTCTCTCTCTCCCACACATGTATGCTTGTGTTCATGCAGGCATCCTAAGCCCAAATGGAAAGGGGCTGTCCAAATCCAAGAGGAGGAAGCCAGAGGGTAATGGATGATGTGCAGGAACCCACCCAACGGCCCCCAAAATAATGAAGTCATGCAGTGAGAAAGGAGGCACAGGCAGGGCAGGGCAAGTGTGGTTGAGCAGGCTGAACAAAGGCCAGACCCCACCCCCTAACACAACAGCCTTTACAACAACCGCACTTCAAAGGGCAGTCCTTCTGCTTGCCCATACTGCTGCCACTGGCTTACTACTGATTCTAGGCCACACTCCCCTTTGGGCGCCTTCACCTCTCCTGGCACCAGCTGCTTCTCTACCTCTTCACACAATCTCAGTGTCACCAGAATGCTCCCGATTTGTAGAGATGTAACAGTTCATAGATTTAGTGCCAGTAGATGGTGCTCAAGAAGATGGAGCACAGTTCCTGGCTTCCACGGGACCAATAAAATTTGTTGCTGTTGTGCCTTGCACATGGCATCCTCTATGCAGCTCTTTGCATGGGCTTTTAACACACGCTACTGGCAGCATAAGAGCCTCCTCCCCTGCAGCCTGTCCTGAACAGCTGTCCTGCAACCTCTCCATCTTGACTGGGCATGCAGCTTGGTTTTTAACTGCTCCTTCCTGCTGCCATTGTCTCCTGCCAAACATTGTGGGATACAGTGTGTGCTCAAACCAAAGCTGTATTGGTGTCTGACTTCCTCAATGATGCTAGTAAGTGAGGATGCTTTATGAGGGAAACTTTATCTTTCAAGGCTCCCTGAGAGTCCAGCAAGCTCCTTAACCCAGCTTCCCTTTCTCCCCCTTTATTCCTCCCCGCTCTTCTGTGTTATGCCTCTGCCTCCATTCAGGCATGTGGACAGCACACTGTGTGTTAGAAATGCAGCCGCTTGCTTTGACTTAAGAGCACAGGTGCTCTTGGCTCTACCTCTTTACAAGCTCGCCCAGCTTGCTGTTGAAAGGAAATGTATCTGACATGCTGTCAGACTTCCCAGGCCTGCTCCGTTGCTATTGATGTCAATGAGGCAGCAATGTACAAGCAGGTGTCCATTACTCTGGGTTTCCAGGGAAAGCTCAGGAAGACTGATGCCCAAGTTATGGGGAAAGGAATAGATCAGAGCCAACTGTCTAGCTGGAAACTATATGTAATGGACACCTGGAGGGAGGCTGTTACAGCATTACCACCACATCTTCCCTGTCACTGTTCCTTAACCCTCTGCTTGCTGGCCAGACAATCTCAACAGCTGGTCAGGAATTAAGTAAACTTTGCTAGGCAGGCTGAGTGGCTTCCTTCTGGCATAAAGGCATGGAATTCGGAGTGATCTTAGAGTTCTTTTCCCTACTCTGAGGAAGGAAAACAATTACAGACAAAAGACAAATTCCAAGCCTGATTTATACATTTATAGAACCTGATTTTTAAAAAGTCCTGAGCACCTGCAGGTCCCCTTGACTTCAGATGGAATTACTGGGTACTCTGCACTGCTGGAGATCAGAGCAGTTTCCAAATTCCGTTCTGTCAGCACAAAACATGGAGTGCAAATGTATCATTGCATATGTCATGTAGTTAACAGGTTTATTCCATTAGTAGGTTGGAGACTGTCTCAAATATTCAGCAGCGCGGGGCTGGAAGGTATACTCAGAGGGTAGCTATACAAGTAAAGGAGATGCTGTCAAGTAGTTTTATACTAAAAATAGCAAGAAATTTTGTCTTTTTTTTTAAAAAAGTAGATTTGCTCTTGTGATGAAACTCAGATTTTACAAATGAGTAAGAAAATGTGTTCCTCATTTGAAGCTTTTTTTCCTCCATCAGTAATTTACTCTCTGGGACTCAGCACTGGAAATCAATTCCATGCTCCACCACAGACTCCCAGTGTGATCCTGGGCAAGTCACCTAGGCTATGTCTACACTGCCCTGCAGTAAATAGCATTGTGGACCAAAGTAACTCCTCTGTGTGGATGTTGTGTATGTGAACTGGATGGTTCCTGCTTTACATTAATGCAGTCCTATGTGAAGAGGATACACCATGAACCATTTAGTTCACACCCACAGCCTCCGCAATGGGCAGATACAGCCCTGGTGTGAATTTAAAGTGTATTAGTTAAACTTCATTAAACCCTTTTGTGGACACTGTCATTCAGAACTAAAGTGGTCTTAAATCAGTTTATTTTAATTCACTTTGGCAGTCCACATGGAAATTTAATGCCCCTGTAGAAAACCCCTACAACTATAAACTTTTCCTGAATTACTGAAAAACCTAAACACAATTGGATTATGCTAGTGCAAGAAAGAGAGGCCGTGAAACTGACCGGAAACAGAGACTGAAAGTGGACAGTGTATTTTCAGAGTTTACAGTTTGCCCTTCATGTTTAAATTATCTGCCTATCTGGCTCTTTTGAGGTCACCTATCATTTGATGCCTCAGCCCCTTCCTCTCACAGCAGACGTTGGCCTGGCTGTGTTCTTCTGATTCCTTTTCTGTTACAAGCCTGAAAACATTCCCTTTCACACAGTCACCAGCAACGTCTTCAATGTATAAATCTGATTGGATCAGTAGAAAAGACCCTCACCTTCTTGTTTAACCCTCTTGTGCAGTCAGTGATGCACCACAGTTGGCCTGATAGGAGCTGCTGTGGAAGTCTTGAGTCAGAGGTGGGTATGTAAAGCAGTAGTTGTGTTTTGGAGGTTTCAGAGATACAGGGACACTGGAGAGAGAGAACAAAATTCCAGAGATTTTTCACGAGCAAATGGATATTTCCTTTGAGAGTCCCTAAACTAAATAACACTCTTTGGCTATGTCTACATTAGCAAATTAAGTCGACTTAAGGAAGCTTAAGTCGACTTAAACCAAGCCTCGTCCACACCTGGTTTTAATTAAGTCAACCTAAGCAGTTCCTTAAGTCGACTTAATAACTACCACTCTTTAGGTCGACTTAACAATTAAGTCGATTTGTTAAGTCGACCTAAAGTCGGTGTGGCCGCCCTAAGTCGACTTAGTCTATAAGTCGACCTAGGGCGCGGGTCCCGGCAAGAAGGAAGCCACGCTCCTTTCTCCCTGGGACCCTCAGCTCCTTTCTCCCTAGAACCCACGCGGGTCCCAGCAAGAAGGGACCCCTGGCTCCTTTCTCCCTGGGACCCACATGGGTCCCGGTGAGAAGGAACCCCTGGCTCCTTTCTCTCTGGGACCCGCATGGGTCCCGGTGAGAAGGGACCCGTGGCTCCTTTCTCCCTGGGACTTGCACGGGTCCTGGCAAGAAGGGACCTGCGGCTTCTTTCTCCCCAGGACCCGCGTGGGTCCCAGCGAGAAGGGACCCGCAGCTTCTTTCTCCCTGGGATCCGGGGAGTCAACTTAACTTTTCAAGTGTAGACGTAGACTTTGTGTCTAAATGGACAATATATCCTCCTGCCCTGACGGCATCTGCTATATCCAAGTTGAACCAAGAAGGGCCCTGCAGCTGTATGAGGAGGATAGTGGAAGTTACAGGTCTTTGAAAGAATTTTGGGGCAACTTGGTCCCCTTACTTACCTGCCCCACCCCATAAACACATTCTCTCTATCTCTCAGTCTCTTGATTTTCATGCTAGCACGGTATATCTTATTGCATGGGTCTTAGCCAGGGCGACATTCTATGGTCTATATTATGAAGGTCAGAGTAGATGAGCACAATGGTCTCTTCTGACCTTTCCATCTATCCACTGCATCCCTGTAACAAATCTGTGGCCACCTAGGACACTCTGCTTTTATTCAGCAGGAGATCACTGACACAAATACACCTGAGTTAATAGGGAGTCTGACTTCCTAGAAGTTTAGGGCCAGTGACGCAACTGGTCAGTTCCATTGTCACCAACAGAAAGCAGGGATGGCATGCACACTATTCATTATATAGACCAAATGGCGAAACACTTCGTCACATCCAGAGCTGGTTCATTTGCATGGCATATACAAATAGAACAGGATACAGAGCTTTTAATTATCACACAAACTGGTTAATTTGTGGACCTACCTTATATTTACTGTTGTGTTTGTTTTAAATATCCCCTTCACATCAGCACTGGCACATGAAAATTCTATTTCATTTTCTTTCTACATTCTTGACTTAAAGATATTCTGGACGAAATGTCTCTGTTTAATTTGATCACCTTCTTCCCCTTACACAGGGACTGGACCTAACTGAACCTATGACCTCATAGCGGCTAGTGCAGTGGCAACAAGCTTGATGTTATTCTGCTAGGACACTCCACAGGAGAATGCTTTCGGTATTAGAGATGGGGTAAACTAAAGAGCTTTGAACCTAGCTCTGAAGTCAATGAAATTGTAGCCTGCAGCTTCCTAGAGCTATGCTGTGATCAGTTCTCACAAGCTAAACTGCTTTGGGCCTTCTCAGCATTTGGATGGAATATAGCTAAGAATAACCCACCTACTGTAATTATCTTTGAGCACTCATGGAGGACAAGTGAGATTGCAGAGTACTGAAGAAGGGCAAATACAGTACTTACCTTTTTTTTAAAAAAAGGAACAAATTGGATCCACAAGGAATTATAGACCGGTCAGTTTAATTTCCATATCTGGAATGCAGGGCTGGATTATTGCAGGGGCTTTAGGGGCTTAAGCCCTGGGTCCCAGCCAAAAAGGGGGGCCCAGGCTTCAGCCCCTAGAACCTCTGAGATAATCCAGCCCACGCTCAGCGCTGGCAGGGCAGAAGCGCTGAGAGTGTTTCTGCCCTGTCAGTGCTGAGGGTGAGGGCGGGGCCTTGAGGCCAGAGGCTGGGCTCTGACTGACTGCCCCACCCCTGGGCCAGCTGACTCACAGCGCAGCCTCTGCTGCTCTGGTGCAGCCTTCCAGGGCCCGTGGCCCTAGTGGGGGCTGTGTCGGAGGGCCCCACACCACCCGCCAACCAGGACCCCCAGTCCCTGGGCTAACTGACGAGAACGGGGCAAGGCAGGAGCACCCTCTGGCCCCAGGCCCCACCCAGCGAGAGGACCTGTGCAGTGGGGGGGGTGCCCAGATGGGGAGGACCTGCAGTGGAGGGGAGCCAGGTAGGGGAGGTCAGGCAGGGGGGGCCACACAGTGGGGGAAGCCTTGGGCCCCCAGGCTGGTTAATCTGGCCCTGCTGGAAAGATACTGGAACAAATTCTTAAACCGCCAATTTGTAAGCATCTAGAGCAGGGGTCTGCAACCTGTGGCTCTGGAGCCACATGCGGCTCTTTGGCTGCCCCCTTGCGGCTCTGGGCTCCCCCAACCACCGGGGTACCCTGCAGGAGGCCCATGCCTGGCTCTGGGCTTCCCCCAGCCACCAGGGACCCCACGGGTAGCCCATGCCAAGCTCCAGGCTTCCCCCCCCTGCATAAGGGGACCCTGCAGCAGAAATCCTGGCTCACCTCCCTGCACTTCCCACCAGGAGGCTACACCCATTGTGGCTCTCAAAACACTTTGTTATTGAAGGAATTTTCAAAAATGGATCTTCTTATCTTTTGGGTTGCAGACCCCTGATCTAGAGGATAATAGGGGTCCAATGTGGATTTGTCAGAAACAAATCATGCCAAACCATCCTAATTCCCTTCTTTGACAGGGTTACTGGCCTACAAGATAGGGGGAACGAGTAGAATGTGATATGTCTTGATTTTAGTAAGACTTTTGATACAATCCCACAACATTCTCATAAGCAAACTAGGGACATTTTGTCTTGATTAAATTACTATATTGTGGGTGCACAATTGGTTGAAAGTCTGAGTTAAGGAATAGTTATCAGTGCTTCACTGTCAAACTGGGAGAGTGTATTTCATGAAGTCCTGGGTCTGATACTAGTCAACATTTTTAATAATTACTTGGATAATGCAGTGGAGAGTAGGTTTATGAACTTTGCAGAGGAAATCAGGCTGGGAGGTGTTGCAAGCACTTTAAAGGACACAGTTGGAATCAGGGATATAGCCAGCCCTTGGTTTCTGGCCAGGCCCCTGAATCTGCAGAGTGGGCTTGGCCAAGGGCAGCTTCTGGTTATGTGATGCTTCATGTGATGCTAATTAGCAAATGGAGCTGTGGGAGGAGAACCGCCCACCATAGTGGCACAAACTTTGCCACCATGGCTACAGGGCTGGTCAGCAGCCAGTGGCCACACCTGCTGTCTGCAGGCCGGCCCTGCAGTCACGGCAGTAAAGTTTGTGCCACTGCTGGGCACTGTGGTGGGTGGACCTCATGTCCAAGTGGGTGGGTTCTGGCCCACCAGGCCCATCCCTGGCTACTCCCCTGGTTGCAATACAAAATAACCTTGAAAAATGGAAGAACTGGCTTGAAATCAACAAGAAAAAATTAAGTAAAGACTAGTACAAGTACTTCACTAAGGAAAGAAAAATCAAATGCACAACTACAAAATGAGCAATAACTGGCTAGGTGGGAGGACTGCTGAAAAGAATCTTCTGTTTTTTCTTCGAGCGACGTCCCCGTGGCTATGTCTACACTTGATACACTACACTTAATAAGGTCGACTTTAAGTCAACTTAAAATGGACCTTATTAAGTTGACTTAACACAAGTGGGCTTAACTTTTCAACTGTAGATGTGCCCCCTTTTCAACCTTATTAAGTTGACTTAATGTTTTAAGTTGACTTAAAAAGGCCCACCTAGGCACTACTGCACGCCTCCACTGGCTTAAGTCGACTTAAGCGCTAGTTCGAATTAAAACAAGATGTTATTAATTCAAACTAACTTTTCCTTAATTCGACTTAAGGAACAGCTTAAGTCGAATTAAGGAAAGCCCAGTGTAGACACGGAGTAAATTAAGTCGACTTAAGCCTCCTTAAATCAACTTAATTTGTAAGTGTAGATGCACCCTGTGTGTGCTCCACATCAGGTGTCATTGTGTCTAGCGCCGTCGATTGGAGGTCTTTGTAGCGGTATCAGCGGGGAGCCGCTCATGCTGCTGCCAGCTCGCGCTGCTGGCAGCGTGGGCCGAGCATGCAAATGGCCCCCCACCGCTCCCTCATTTCCTTTTCAACCGTCCTCGGCTGAAGACGGAGTGTCTCCTCAGGGTTATTACTCGTCCAATTCTGGAAAATAACGGAAGAAAAATAGTTCAGTCATTACTAGTTAGTTTACTCTTCCCTCTTCTTCCCCTAAAAAAAAAAACCAAATAAACAAAACTCCTCTTCTCCCCCCACTCTCAGTAAATAGTTGGTTCCGTTATTAAAAAAAAACATTTTTTTAAAGAAGAGAGAAAAAAAGAACCGCTACGTGGCACTACAGGTGAGCGATGAGGTGGAGGAGGAGAAGCCATGCACCCCGAGGTTGGGAGGATCACAACCGTCACACCCAGGAGGAAACGTCGGGTTGTGGTGGTTGGGGACCCTCTTCTGAGGGGGACGGAGGCACTCATCTGTCGCCCTGACAAGGCCTCTCGGGAGGTATGCTGCCTGCCAGGGGCCTGTATCCGAGACTTTACGGAGGGATTGTCGAAAATCATCCGTCCCTCTGACTACTACCCCATGCTACTCATCCATGTGGGAACCAATGATACTGCAAGAGGTGACCCTCAGCAGATCAAAAGGGACAACGGGGCTCTAGGAGCATGGGTGAAGGAGTTTGGTGCACAGATGGTGTTCTCCTCAATCCTTCCAGTCAAGGGTAGGTGCCTGAGCAGAGACAGATGCATCCTGGAGGTGAATGCCTGGCTGCGAAGATGGTGTTACTGGGAGGGCTTTGGCTTCCTCGACCATGGGTTGCTGTTTCAGGAAGAAGGACTGCTAGGCAGAGATGGACTCCACCTGTCGAGGAAGGGGAAGAGCATATTTGGAAGCAGACTGGCTAACCTAGTGAGGAGAGCTTTAAACTAGGTTTGAAGGGGGAAGGTGACCAAAGCCCACAGGTAAGTGAAACTGAGGGAGACCTGGGGGAAGGGATGGAACTTGGGGGGTGCTCGGGCTGTAACAGCAGGAATAAAAGAGAGGATAGTTGGAACTGGGGGGGGGGGGTCAAATAATTGTTTTTTATGTCCTAATGAAGTAATAATACCTCAGGAGAGTGGGGAAGAAGGACATCAGGAGAAATTGCAAGGAGGAAGATGCGACAGGAGAGAGAATCGACAGGGCAAAGTAGGGCAAGTGGCCCGGTATTTTAAGTGTCTGCACACAAATGCAAGGAGCCTGGGAAACAAGCAGGAAGAATTGGTAGTACTGGCACAGACAAGGAACTATGATATAATTGGAATAACAGAAACATGGTGGGATAACTTGCATGACTGGAGCACTGCCATGGATGGATATAAATTGTTCAGGAAGAACAGGCAGGGAAGAAGGGGGGAGGAGTAGCGCTATATGTAAAAGAGCTATATGACTGCTCGGAGCTCCACTATGAAAGTGGAAACAAGCCGGTTGAAAGTCTGTGGGTTAAGTTTAGAGGAGAATGCAACAAGAGGGATGTCGTGGTGGGTGTCTGCTACAGACCGCCAGACCAGAAGGAGGAGGTGGATGAGGCATTCTATGGACAACTAACAGAAGTTTCCAGATCGCAGGGCCTGGTTCTCATGGGGGATTTCAATTATCCTGACATCTGCTGGGAAGGCAATACAGCAGTGCACAGGCAATCCAGGAAGTTTTTGGAGAATATTGAGGACAACTTCCTAGTACAAATGCTGGAGGAACCAACTAGGGGCCTTGCACCTCTAGACCTATTGCTCACAAACAGAGAAGAATTGATCGGGGAAGTAGAAGTAAATGGCAACCTGGGCAGCAGCGACCATGACATGGTAGAGCTCAGGATCCTGATCAATGGTAGGAAGGAAAGAAGCAGAACACACACCCTGGACTTCAGAAAAGCAGATTTTGGCTCCCTTAGGGAACTGATGGGCAGGATCCCTTGGGAGGCTGATCTGAAGGGGAAAGGTGTCCAAGACAGCTAGCTGTATTTTAAAGAAATCCTGTTAAAGGCACAGGAAGACAACATTCCAATGTGCAGAAAGAACAGCAAATGTGGACGGCGACCAGCGTGGCTTAGTAGTGAACTCTGCGGTAAGCTGAAACATAAAAGGGAAGCTTACAAGAAGTGGAAGCTTGGACAGATGACAAGGGAGGTGTAAAAAGATATTGCTCAGGACTGCGGGGATAAAATCAGAAAGGCCAAAGGACAATTGGAGTTGCAGCTAGCACGAGATGTGAAGGATAACAGAAAGGGGTTCTATAAGTATATCAGCAACAAGAAAAGGATCAGGGGTGGTGCAGGTCCCTTACTGAATGGGGTAGGCATCCTCGTGGCAGATGACGCGGAAAAGGCTGCAGTTCTCAATGCTTTTTTTACTTCAGTTGTCACAGGGAGGGCCAGCTCCCAGGCTACTACATGGGATAATGCGGAATGGAGAGAAGAGCGGCCCTCGGTGATGGATAGTCAGGTTAGGGACTACTTAAAGAAATTGGATGTGCACAAGTCCATGGGGCCGGATCCGAGGGTGCTGAAGGAGTTGGCTGAAGTGACTGCAGAGCCGCTGGCCATTATCTTTGAGAACTCGTGGCGAACAGGTGAGGTCCCGGAGGATTGGAAAAAGGCAAATATAGTACCTATCTTCAAGAAAGGGAAAAAGGAGGATCCGGGGAACTACAGACCAGTCAGCCTCACCTCAATCCCTGGGAAAATCATGGAGCAGGTCCTCAAAGAATCCATCCTGAAACACTTGGAGGAAAATAGAGTGATCAGGAACAGTGAACATGGATTCACCAAGGGTAAATCATGCCTGACCAACCTGATTTCTTCTATGATGAGATGACTGGATTTGTGGATGCGGGAAGAGCTGTTGACATGGTATACCTCAGCTTTAGCAAGGCTTTTGATACGGTTTCCCACAGCATTCTCGTTGGCAAGTTAAGGAAGTATGGGTTGGACAAGTGGACCGTAAGGTGGATAGAAAACTGGCTAGATCACCGGGCTCAGAGGGTAGGAATCAATGGCTCGATGTCTAGTTGACAACTGGTAACGAGTGGAGTGCCCCAGGGGTCGGTCTTGGGGCCAGTTCTGTTTAACATCTTCATTAATGATCATGATGATGGGATAGACTGCGTGCTTAGTAAGTTCGTGGATGACACCAAGCTGGGGGGAATGGTAGATACTCTGGAGGGCAGGGACAGGATCCAGGGAGACTTGGACAAATTGGAACACTGGGCTGAAAGAAACCTCATGAGGTTCAACAAAGACAAGTGCAAGGTCCTGCACTTAGGACGGAAAAATCCCATGCACTGCTACAGGCTGGGGATCGATCGGCTAAGTAGCAGCACTGTAGAAAAGGACCTGGGTGTTATGGTGGATGGGAAGATGAATATGAGCCAACAGTGTGCCCTTGTTGCCAAAAAGGCCAATGGCATATTAGGCTGCATCAGTAGGAGTATTGCCAGCAGATCGAGGGATGTGATAATTTCCCTCTATTCGACACTGGTCAGGCCGCATCTGGAATACTATGTTCAGTTTTGGGCTCCCCACTACAGAAAGGATGTGGACAAATTAGAAAGAGTCCAGCGGAGGGCAACAAAAATGATTAGGGGGCTGGGGCACATGACTTATGAGGAGAGACTGAAGGAACTAGGCTTATTTAGTCTACAGAAGAGAAGACTGAGGGGAGATTTGATAGCAACCTTCAACTACTTGAAGGGGTGCTCCAAAGAGGAGGGAGCTAGGCTGTTCTCGATGGTAACAGAGGACAGAACAAGGTTTCAAATTACAGCTGGGGAGGTCGAGGTTGGATATTAGGAAAAACTTTCTCACTAGGAGGGTGGTGAAGCATTGGAATGGGCTACCTAGGGAGGTGGTAGAATCTCCATCTTTGGAGATTTTTAAGGCCCAGTTAGACAAAACCCTGGCTGGGGTGATTTAGTGGGAGTGGTCCTGCTTTTTAGCAGGGGGTTGGACTAGATGACCTCGTGAGGTCCCTTCCATCCCTATTATTCTATGAAAAGAAGGAAACAAGGAATAAGAATGAAATGTGCTGAATTCAACTGGCTTCAAGAGGTGTTCAGCATGTAACGAAGCCATGCACGCCTCAGATGGACATTCTCAATGTGTCCGCACACTACCAATACAAAGTCATGCCCTTCGGACTTTCAACGGCACCCCGGGGTTTTTCCAAGGTGCTGGTGGTGGCCACAGTCTTTCTGTGAATGCAAGGGATGAAATCCATCTTTACCCCAACCCAAGAACTTACTTTATTGGGGCATTACTAAATTCGGTAAGAGCAAAAGACTAGCTGCCTCAAGCGAGATTTGCTACATTAACGGACCTCATCTCCCAAGTACAGGCTGCACCATATGTGACCACACGAACAACTCTACAATTACTAGGGCACATGGCAGCCACTACCAACGTAGTGCCATATGCAAGATTGCTTATGCGAGCCCTGCAAGCTTGGCTGGCAATGGTATACAAGCCAAACATACACAGCCTAAACAAACGTGTCACCATCCCAACACAACATCAAGAACTCCCTAAATTGGTGGACCCAACCACAAAACATCCTCTGCAGAAGACACTTCTTACTGCCACAACCCGACATCTTGCTAATCACTGCTAGGATGGGAGGTTCACATCGGCCAAAGAATGACACAAGGCTGTTGGTCAAAGATCGAATCCATGCTCCACATAAACATTCTAGAATTAAGAGCAGTCCAGTACACCTGCCAATACTTCTTGCCGCTCATCCAGAACAAATCAATACAAATAATGACAGACAACATAGCCTGCATGTTTTATATAAACTGCCAAGGACGAGCAAGATCGCCCTCCCAGTGCGCAGAAGCAGTCAGGCTATGGAATTGGTGTATCCAGCATTTGATCACAATCTCAGCATCATACCTGCCGGGCAAACGGAACACCACAGCGGATGCCTGAGCAGAACTTTCCCATTCAATCACGAATTGGAAATCAACAACAAACAGCTGGAATTCATCTTCAAGCAATGGGGCACTCCATCCATTGATCTCTTTGCCACACACCTTAACCGCAAGTGTCACCGTTTCTGCTCCAGGGCCAGCTTAGGCCCCAAGTCCCTGGGCAATGCCTTTCTCCGCAGTTAGTCATGGGACCTGCTTTACGCATTTCCCCCCGTACCACTAATAAACAAAGTCATCCAGAAAACCAAAATAAACCAAGCACACATTATCCTCATTGCACCAGCTTGGCCCAGGCAACCATGGTTCTCAGAACTACTAAATCTGTTGCAATGCAAACCGATAACCCTAAAATCCACTTTCGACCTACTAACACAGAATGCTGGCCACACTCACCATCCAGACATTCAGAAACTACACCTGATGGCATGGTACCTAAGTGGTTCCAACCATTGGAACTAGAGTGCTCAGAACCAGTTCGACATATCTTACTAAATAGCAGAAAACCAACCACCAGAATAACATACTTATGGAAATGGTGCAGATTTCATACATGGTGTATTGTGCGACAAATCTCGCCTGCATCTTCAACAATACCACAAATCCTCGACTGCATTCTAGAACTGAAACAGACTGGACTGGTCATCAGTTCTCTAAAAGTACACCTGGCAGCAATTTCGGTCTTCCATGACCTCCTTAATAACTCAACAGTGTTTAGTAACCCAATTGTGAAACGATTCCTTACAGGGATCCAAAGGCTATACCCAACAATACGTCCCCAAGCACCATTATGGGGTTTGAATCTAGTACTAAATACCATCACCAAAGCTGTTAGCAACATGCTCTGAATATCATATGTCAATAAAATTGGCATTCCTCATAGCAATTACCTTGACAAGAAGAGTGGGAGAAATCAATGCCCTTATAACAGAACCACCATACACTATCTTTCAGAAAGATAAAGTAACACTCCACCTTCACCCAAAGTTTTGACCCAAGTTACCTTCAGAATTCCACATAAACAAACCCATCCATTTACCTACCTTTTATCCCAAACCTCACAGAAACTCCCGTGAAGCCTCCCTTCACACCCTGGACATCAGGTGAGTGTTGTCCTTTTACCTAGAGAGAACAAAATCATTTAGGAAATCAAACAGGCTATTTGTCTCTATTGCAGAAAGATCAAAGGGTGATTCTATTTCCAACAAAAGACTGTCCAAGTGGATAAAGGATTGCATACTTACCTGTTACCATCAAAACAAACTCCAACCTCCGGTCAGAGTCTGAGCTCACTCCACACGGGTGATGTCAGCTACCATGGCTTTTCTAAACAAGGTCTCACTAGCAGACATTTGCAAAGCAGCTACACGGTCATCCCTACACAAGATCACTGTTCACTACACAATAGATAAAGCATCAGTAAACAATGTTAATGTCAGCAGGGCTGTACTCTCAGCAGTACACCGAAGTCCCTCCGCCTAGTGCAGATAACTGCTACAAAGTCACCTGTTGTGGAGCACCCACAGGGACATCACTCAAAGAAGAAGAAGAGGTTGCTTACCTTGGTAACTTCTGTTCTTTAAGATGCGTGTCCCTGTGGGTGCTCCACTACCTTCCCTCCTTCACCTCTACTTTGGAGTCCTCTAGCTACTCTGCAGTAGAAAAGGAACTGAGGGAGCGGGGGGCCGTTCACTCGCTCAGCCCGCGCTGCCAGCAGCGTGAGTGGTTCTCCACTGATACTGCTACAAAGACCTCCGATCAACAGTGCTGGACGCAATGACATCTGATGTGGAGCACCCACAGGGAATCTCGAAGAACAGAAGTCAAGGTTGAGGTTGGATATTAGGAAAAACTTCCTCACTAGGAGGGTGGTGAAGCATTGGAGTGGGTTACCTAGGAAGGTGGTGGAATCTCCATCTTTGGAGATATTTAAGGTTCGGTTAGACAAAACCCTGGCTGGAATGATTTAGTGGGAGTGGTCCTGGTTTTAGCAGGGGATGGACTAGATGACCTCATGAGGTCCCTTCCAGCCCTTTGATTCTATGATAAGCAACCTCTTCTTATAGTGGATCACAAATTGAATATGAGTCAACAACATGGTGATGTTGCAGAAAAAAACTAATATAATTCTAGGGTGTATTGACAACGCAATTTTATGTAAAACACAGAAGGTAGTTGTCCCACTCTACTTGGCACTGGTGAGGCTGCCACTGGAGTACTGCGTCCTCTGAGTTTAGGAAAGATGTGGACATGTTGGAGAGAGTCCAGAAAGGAGCAACAAAAATGATAAAAGATCTAGAAAACCTGACCTCTGAGGAAAGGTTAAAAAATACCGGGCATGTTTAGTCTTGAGAAAAGACTGAGGGTGTGGAGGTTGATGACAGTCTTTGAATATGTTGAGGGTTGTTATAAAGACGGTGAGGTCAGTTGTTCTCCATGTCCCCTGGCAATAGGACAAGATGTAATGGTTGCGTCTACACTTGTAAATTAAGTCGACTTAATTTACCCTGTGTCTACACTACAGTTTTCTTAAGTCGATTTAAGCAGCTTGCTTAAGTCGACTTAAGGAAAATCAAGTCGACTTTATTAAACCTAGAATTACTTCGACTTAAGGCTTAATTCGACTTTATAAAGTCGAATTAAGCCAGTGTAGATGTGGGGTAGCCCTAAGTCGACTTAGGGCTACCCCTGAATTACACCAATGCCCTCCTGCTGGGGGGGGGCACAGGGGGAGCCTGGCATGCCCCCCCAGAGGGCAGGGCAGAGGCCTGCCCACCCTGCCCCATGCCCTGCCAGGGTCCCTGACCCCTTTTGCAGGGCAAAGACTGAGCCTCCTGGCACTGGGCAAGGGGTGTCCCCCCTGCCCCAGTGGACCTGCCCTAGGTCCCCCTAGCCCCTAGAAGTCAACCTAGGCATCCAGTGTGGATGCTCTAGTTCGACTTTGTAAGTTCCCCCCAAAGTCGACTTAAAATTTAGGTGTAGATTCAATAAGTCGACTTAACTAAGTCGACTTAAAGTCAACTTAGTTAAGTCGACTTAGTTAAAGTCGACCTAAATTTTCAAGTGTAGACATAGCCAATGGGCTTAATCTGCAGCAAGAGAGATATTAAGAAAAACTTTCTATCTCAAAAGGTGGTTAAGCTTTGGAACAAGCTTCCAAGGGAGGGTGTGGATTCCCTATCAGTGGCAGTTTTAAAGTACAGGTTAGACAAACACCTGTCAGGGACAGTCTAGGTTTATTTGCTCCTGCCTCAGCACAGGGTGCTGGATTTGACCTCTTGAGGTCCCTTCCAGCCCTACAATTCTGTGTCACCAGGTGACACTAGTTCTTTAAGGGGAAAGAAGCCAGTGCACCTGGGACATGTCAGTTGACACCCCATCCCCCAACTGCCCAATTAGACTTAAAACATGGCACCTGGAGAAGGAAATGGGGAGCCAAAGGCAGGGATTTCCCTACACCTCCCATGAATTTTCCTAACACCTCCCCCCCCCCCCCCCCCGCACTGGAGTTGTCAGCTAGTAGCATGCAGTATTATCAATTTAGTCATTGGTTGGAATGACTGAACTGAAGTCACTAAACAGGGAGTTCAGAGGCCAGATGGATTCTCAGTTGAGAGAGAGGAGGGGGTGGATAGGTGACAGGCATTTTGCTTGGTGGTGTGGGCTCGGCCTAAGAGTTACAAGCATTAGTTGGGCTGGTCAGATAATGCCTGTAGAGTCTTTTGTTGTTTTAAAAACAAACAGAGTCCTGTGGCACTTTTAAAGACTAACTGATTTAATTATCGCGTGAGCTTTCATGGGAGAAAATCCCACTTCGTCAGAGCATCTGACAAAGTGCGATGTTCTCCCACAAAAGCTCATGTGATAAATAAATCTGTTAGTCTTTAAAAGTGCCACAGGACTCTGTTTGTTTTTCTGCAATAGACTAACATGGCTGCCCCTTTGGAACTTGTTGTTTTAAGTGACCATTATAGCTGAAATCACTGATAATCAGGTCTAAGTGCTAGTGCTTAGACCTGCTCTGGGAGGCTGCGTCTACACTTGTAAATTAAGTCGACTGAAGCAAGCTTCAGTCGACTTAATTTACCCTACGTCTACACTACAGTTTCCTTAAGTCGACTTAAGCAGCTTGCTTAAGTCGACTTAAGGAAAATAAAGTTGACTTAATTAAAATTAAGTCGCCTTTATTAAACCTCCTTTAAATTCGACTTAAGGCTTAAGTCGACTCCCTAGAGTCGACTTAAGCCAGTGTAGATGTGGGGTAGCCCAAGTCGACTTAGGGCTACTCCAGGACTACACCAATGCCCTCCCTGCCGGGGGGGGGGGCACAGGCGGAGCCTGGCATGCCCCCACAAAGGGCAGGGCAGAGCCCTGCCCACCCTGCCCCTATCCCTGCCAGGGTCCCTGTCCCCCTTTGCCCCATTGTACGTATGTACAATGGGGCAAAAGCTGAGCCCCCTGGCACTGGGCAAGGGGTGCCCTCCCACCCCCGTGGACCTGCCCTAGGTCCCCCTAGCCCCTAGAAGTCGACCTAGGCATCCAGTGTGGATGCTGTAGGTCGACTTTGTAAGTTCCCCCCAAAGTCAATTTTAATTTTAAGTGTGGACATGCTAAGTCAATTTAACTAAGTCGACTTTAAGTCAACTTAGTTAAGTCGACTTAGCTAAAGTCGACTTAAAATTACGAGTGTAGACATAGCCGGAGAGTCACAATGTTTCTGTGGAGAGACTGCCAGCGTGCATCATAAGTTTCCCCCACTGAGACTTGAAATTACTGAGAGCTGTGGAACCAGAGGTCAAGTCACAGTGGAGGTGGCAGCAGAAGTAGATGGTGCAAGAGGCCATGCACAAGAGTGATGGAGTGAACAGCATGACCAACAATAGTAACCAGAACGAGAGGCAAGCAGTTGGAGGAACAAGCAAGGTGCCTTCTTTCCCCCTCTTCTCTGCCATGGGAGGTGAACTCATGCGAAAGCACCTCTGAACTGTGGGTCTCCCACGGAGAGTAGGGGTGCGGTGGAGGGAGAAGAGAGGGGCACATTAAAGGACTATTTGTTAGTTAGAATGTATTTTAGTGACTTTGTTCCAGAATGCTAGATTTGTGACTGGGAAATTTATATAAATGTTTCCTAATAGGCCAAGATTTTTAAAATGCTTTATTTACCAAGGTCTTTATCTCACATCATCACTATCTTGAGAGGTTATTACCTTGGAGAGTTTCTATACTAAACATTTTTATATTTTAATTAAATTTACATAAGAACATGAGACTGGTCTGATCCAGTATGGCCAATGTCCATACAGCCCAGTAACCTCTCTTCTGACAGTGGCCAATGCCAGGTGCTTTAGAGGGAATGAACAGAACAGGCAGTCATGGTACTATCCATTCCCTGTTATCCCGTCCCAGCTTCAGGCAAACAGAGGCTAGGAACATTTCAAAGCATAGTATTGCATACATCCCTGCCCCTCCCAATTAATACCATTGATGGGCCTATTCTCCATAAACTTATCTAATTCTTTTTTGAACCCTGTTATAGACTTGGCCTTCACAACATCCTCTGGCAAAGAGTTAAACAGGTTGACTGTGTGTTATGGGCAAAAATACTTCTTTTTGATTGTTTTAAACCTACTGCCTATTAATTTCATTGAGGGACATCTAATTCTTGTGTTATGTGAAGTATTAAATAACATTTCCTTATTCACTTTCTCTATACCAGTCAAGATTTTAGAGATCTCCATCATATTTCCCCTAGTCGTTTCTTTTCCAAGCTGAAAAGTTCCAGTTTTATTAAGCTCTCCTCAGGTGGAAGCTGTTCCACACCCCTAATCATTTTAGTTGCTTTTCTGTGTACCTTTTCCAATTCCAATAAATATATATCTATATTTGAGATGGGGCAACCATATCTGCATGCAGTATTCTAGATGTGGGGGGACCACAGATTTATACAGTGGCATTATGATATTTTCTGCCTTATTATCTATCCCTTTCCCTTCCTAATGATTCTTAACATACAATTGGCTTTTGTGTCTGCATCTGCACACTGAACAGAATTTTCAGAGAACTATCCACAATGGACTCCAACATCTCTTTCTTGAGTGGTGATAGCTAAATTAGACCCCATCATTTTATATGTATAGTTGGGATTCTGTTTTCAAATGTGCATTAGTTTGTATTTATCAACCTTAAATTTCCTCTGCTATTTTGTTGCCCAGTCACCTAGTTTTGTAGGATCCCTTTGCAAAACAAAACCCCCAGAAGGATGTAGATATAGTGCTTGATAGAAGGGTTGAGTAGCCAACTTTGTGTGATAATCTCATAAAATGGTCATGAAACACTTTTCAGTTTTTACTATGGTGTCATACAGCCTCCCCTTTACCCCTCCCAGTCTCATACTTCATTGGCCCTAACACCCCCCCACACACACACTTTCAATTCCTAGGGAAAACACCAGCCAAAGAGAAGCAATGGAGAGCTGCCTGAGAATTGAGGGGAGTCAGAAGGAGCAACAGAGTTGTCTGTGGGGAAAAAGCTGCAGGAAGCCAGAAGGAGAGACATAACCGTAAGCTGCAGGTGAGGAGTTCTGTGGAAAGCTGTTGTTGGGAGGACTGGTTGGAGCAGGGGAATGAGGCCAAGTTATGGGAAAACTTGTACAGAGCCCCTAAGAATGAGAAGAACCAAGCTAGTAAGTGTAATTGGAGTCCAGGAGCAAGACCCTGGAGGCAGGGTCCCTTGAGCTGGAATAGGACTCACAGGCAGGGTGGGTCCTTGTGGGAGACTTGACTGGGGGCTACAGGAAAAGACTTGCTGGAGAGAAGCAGGTCTCAGGTAGAAGGCATGCAGAGTGGGTTCCTGTCCCAGGAGCTAAAGAGACTAGGACTAGTGATTAATGACTCTGGGGTGGTGAGTTGGGAATGTTGGTGCCCTTTGAATGGGACTAAAGAGCTGCTGCATTGTAACTTTATTGTACTTTGGGGATATGAGAGGAGAGGGCCTGTTTTTACTAGAAGGGATCTGGGGACTATGGCACTTCCTATGTGAATAAAAGAGTTTGAATTTGCTGCTAAAAGAGACAATATTCCTCAGCACTGGTAAGATGCCAAGGAGGATCGAGGCAGGTGAACTAGTCAAGCCACCGCCTCTCTCCGGAGGCTGCTATTTTACACTGCAGGAAGCGCTTATGAAAGTTTGCTAGCGGGTGCCCTTTTCTGTCACTCCGCACGGGGAGTGGCTATAGGCTGCTCCAGGACTGAACCACTCTCTGAGCGGAGCAGAAGAGGTGCGAGCCTCTTTCTTTGCACTGGTGCTATGTATTTGTGCGTTCCTGGCTAGTACACATACTGCTGCCTGTGCACCAGTGCGTGGGGAATGCATTGGCCAGGTTTGTGGCCTAGTTGCCGTTAGACAAGGTTTGCTGGTATTATAATTTATACTGGTTTCCCAAGCAAAATAAACTGTACTAGAAAAAGAACCTTTAGGGTGGTGTAACTGCATCTATGCTATGGCTTTGTTCATGTAGAAACGTAATTACAAATCACCCCCTTAACCGATATGGCTATACCAGCAAAAGCTTCTAGCGTAAAGGGGGCCAGAGCTGAAGCTGGTTTGAACAACATGCACCCAAGGGGTTGCTGTCTGCTGGGGTGGTGCAGAGAACCTTCTGCCTGTTCATTCTTCCTTTCCATCTTGATCTCCCAGCATTCCCAACAGAGTCTGCACTGCTGCTCCAAACCCAGCCCTGGCTTGTTTCTGGGTAGGCTACTGAAGGTGAGCTTGTGACATCCTGGGCCTCTTGCACTCAATGGCGCATTGAAGCACATCAGGAAAGGATCAGGTAAGGTATTTCCTATGGGCTGGGTGCCCAGTAACTTTGGAGGGGGGAGGAAAAGGGTTTCCAAGGCCCCTTCAGAAAGCAATGCCTAGCATGGCAGGAACAGAGGGGTCTCCAGCCAAGTCCTCTCTCAGCTTTTGATTGAGCACATTGGGGCAGCCCCTTTGTTTTTGCTAATAGCTGTAACTGTTCCTACCATGAAACGGGCACCCAAGGCCAAGTTTAGACATAGTCTAGACACAGCCTGTGTATTTATAACCCTGGCACATGACGTGGCAGCCAGTGGGGTATAAACAGCATTCAAACTTGGTGAGAGGCAATACTATTTTTACCACTGGGGTGTTGAATTTAGAGACCTACAACTCAAGGGACAGAGGCTGCAATTTACAGCACAGCAATGCCACCACTGACATGAAGAAGCTGCCCCTCCTCCAGCTGTGGGGGTGGCGGTGCTGAAAGCAGGAGATGACATGAGTTAAACTCACTGTTTAATTCTGCCGCTGAGCTGTAGAGCGACATGGGGCCAAACTCATCCCTGCTGTAGCTCCACTGATTGCAGCACTATTACACTAAGGATGAATTTGGCCCAGTGACTGAAAGACACACAAAGGGTGTGTGGAGCAGCTATCAGGCTTAGCCTGGCTTTTATTGACTCAGCCAGAAGGTGGCCCCTGGGCAGATCTCTTGGGTGCTCTGCTGCCTGTACAGTCATTCAGTCTTGTTCAAGCTGCAGCAGCAATCACAATGAGTAACAGGCATGAGGATCAGGGGCGCTGCTAATGGCTTAGTGACATCTAGTCAGTAGACCCTCCCCTCAGCTCTCATGTGAAGCTAAGATCTGACAAACTCATGCCAGCAACACAAGCAAGCAGAAGGTGCCATATAAACTATTTGCTGCTGGAAAATGGGAGAACAATCCAGCGAGCCTATAGGCTCGCATGACCTGAGGGAGGGAGAATGGCATGCTGGGACATGCAGCCATGGAGGACCACATCCCTGCAATATATTCCTTTTCTTGTGACCTGGGTACAGTCTTTCTTCAGTCAGGCCCCATTTGGCTGCTGTTGTCCAACATCACGTGGCTCTGAAAGACCTAATCTAGGAGACAGAGGGATGGGCCTGAGAATCTTAGAGTCATTTTCCTGCCCCCACACACTCCCCAATGCAACCATATTTAAGTAGTTGGAATTTCAGCTCCAAACAAGTGGTGTGTGCTGTAGAACAAAAGCACATAGCTTCTGAGATTCTCAAGTCATTTCCAGACACACATGAATTAAGCCTCATGGCACCCCTGTGTAGGAGAAAGGCAACCTCCCCCTTTGTACAGAGGGGGATGCAGGCTGAGATGGCCATGTCACATACACACACCCCAGATCTGCTGGTCCTGTCTCTTAACCAGGAGGCTGTTCTTCCTCCTTAGGGAAATATTAGAAGCGCTGCAGTGTGTCAGCTGCCAAGGCACAGGCAGCCTGCCTGCTGGGTGGAGCAGGACCTTGCCTGGTGGTTGTGGAGGCTGTTTGAGCCCATAAATCCAGGAATCAGGTCCAAAGGTGAATCTGGAGTCAGACTCTAGCAGCTAAACCAAAGGTCAGAACTCAAAACTTAAGCCAAAGGAGAGTAAGAGACAGAACAGCTACAAGGCTAGGTAAAAGGGCTGGAGAAGAAAGCAAGCACAGCCCCAGACATAGTATGCATTGAGCTGCTGCTGCTGGGCTGCTACAGGGCTCAAGTAGCAAAATCCTGGCTCCCTGGCCCAATCAGGAAGCACAGCCATTTGGAGGGCCTCACTGGGTCCAGCTGTGTTTGCTGGACTGCCTAGCAACCAGGCAAGGAGCCAGCTGTGCCCCTGACATAAGCGATGGCAACTGGACAAAGTGGTTCTCAGACATACATTGCTATTTGCATGGGGAGAAAACATGGTCTAGGGGTGAGCGCACAGAACTGGGGGCAGCTCTCTGCATTACCGTGGGACTGCCACATGCTCTCTGCCTCACTTTCCCCATCTGTGAAATGTGAATAACCCTGATCCAGTGTGGCTTAATGTCTGTCAATTCCTTTGCGATCCATGGGTGAAAGGAGGTGGAAGTGCAGTGCTTTATTATTTAAACCTGCATTTGATCTCTCAACTACCAATCCCATTTCTTTACCCACCCTGCATCCTTGGAATGACAATTTCTGTTCTGGTTTCTTTGTCCCAAGAATCTGTTGGGTTTCTTTTTAACCCTTTACAAATGTCTTGTTGGACAGCAGCTCTCTCTACTGGATTGTTATGGCCTTGATCAGTTCTCTTTGGGAGCCATAACTGCTCTGGTCCTTCCCCAGCTACAGAAAGCTGTAAGGAAGGATGGCTGCAAGAGCCAGTTGAGTGAACAGGGTGTAGGAGCCTGTGCGTCAGGCCATTCTCAGATTCAGCCCTGCAGGAGAAGGAGTGTCACAGCAAGAACAGGACACATCTGCACTTCCTTCTCCATCCCCTGGTGTGCTGCAAAGAGTTCTAGGTTACTGCCTCAAACTGGGAGGAACTGGTTCTGCAGGTGATGGTGGGGGTGCAAAGGAGTGAAGTTGGACTCATGGCAATAAATATCCTCCTGTGTTTTTTATATATCATGAGAAACCCTGCCCCCTAGCCTCCAAAAACACTTTTACAGGCATAATTAACCTTAATCATAGCTTGTGTGAAAGCAACACTTTTCCTCTAAGAAGCCAATGCACTTGGTGCACATTGGTTCCCTTCCCACAACTCCCATCAGCCGCTATCTCATTTACAGATGGGCAACTCAGGCACAGAGAGGTGAAGGCCTCAAGCCCACAGCCATGTTTAGAGCATTTGGAAGAGGAGGGAATTGATCCCTCAGTCCTACTCCAGTCCTTCAACTATAAGATCAGCCTTACTCGAGAGTCCCCACCAACGGCTCATGCTGGTTGTGTCCCTCTTTAAAAGAGGTTGCTTCCTTTCCCCACTACCTGACACTGGCTCCTCTTATCCTTTCTCCAAGTTCAGGGATCCAGAGTCTCTGTTGCCCTGCACTTTACAGATCTCTTGACAGTTAGGTGTAGAGTCCGATTGCTCTGAGTAGGTAACATAGGTGCATACCCACTATGCACAAGGAACCAAGTAGAGGTGAACCACCCCCTTGCACGCAATTCTGGGAAAGAGTCTGGGCAAGGGAAACTGCCTTAATGTTGAAATGAGGGAGAGTCACAGAGGGCCTGCATTCCAGCCTCTACTTTCCTTCTAGGACAGTGCTGGCGGAAAGCAGGAGTGCAAAGGCTCTCCTGTCTTCTGAACTCTCTCCTGGGGAAGAAAGGCAAGCAATCCCAATGCAGGGCACAGAATGGCCAGCAGCTGGTGTCTGTAGCAGCCAAAAGAGAGGTCACTGGAGGAAGAGCAGCAGAGCAAGTCCCAGAGCCCCTGCACATGAGGCACTTTTGCAACCTGGAGAACAAAAGACACTCCTCTGCCATCCGAACGTCCTCCCTCATCCCACAAAGTCAACTGCAAAGGGACTGTGCTGCAGACTGACAGCATTAGTCAAATGGCCCCTGGTTGCTTCATGCTGCAGTCCCCATGTACAAAGCCGCCCACTGATGCTTCCAGATTAGCACAGAGCAGAGCAGTACTGCTCCAAGGGGGATCGAAGCGCAATGTGCCCTGCTGTGTTTGGAGCAAAATTAATCTTTTATAAGCTACACGAATGCAAGGTGAGAATTTATGGGGCACAGAGGGTTCTGCGGTGAATGTTTATAGTGCCCCATTGAATACAGCTGGGCTGCTGTACAAACATTTAAAGGAAGCTGTCCCAAAACGGGCCACACTGTTTGGATCAAACAAACCCACAAGGGCAAGGGTGGTGGGGAAACAGCCAGAGAAACAGAAAAGGAGAGGTATGAACAGTAAAAAATGAACTCACCCAAAGAGAAAAGGCTCCAGGACCACTGTAGAGGGATTCCCTAGCTATACAGGGCCACTGCTGGACCATGCTCAGGGTGGCAGCACCAGAGATGATATCCCTGAAATGACAAGGGCCTGATCAACCACATCATCATGGTGGAAAGTGGAAAGACATCCCAGCCTGCAAGGGTTCCAGCTGAGGTGGAGGTGAGTTCTTGTGGTTAGGGCACTGGCCTGGGACTCTGGAGACATGGGTACAAGACCTAATTCTGCTGCAATCTCCCTTTGTGACCTAGGGCCAGCCCTCTCTGCAGAGGCAGCTGTGGCTCTAAATCAGGAGTTGTTCCATGCCTTCCCCCTCACATGAATTTAGGAGTGTTCTCAACCCTGGCTTGATGAGGGGCTTTAGATTTGCACCCCGCTAGAGTATTTCAGCTGGATTGGTAGCATGCTTCCTTTCCACTGAGCATTCATAGTCCTCTAGTGTGTTCCCACAATTCCCTGGGTGCCCAGATAAGTTCTCCCACTGTTCACTGGGAAGAATCAGTGCATCTTGGTTTATTGCAGTACAAAGAAGATGTCCCCAGAAGCCCTCATGACACACATGGGAGAGAGCAGCACCAGTAAGAACACAGTAACTGGGCTCTGATTTTGTAGTGTAGCTGCTCATGCCCAGCCTAGGCCAAGCTGGGTGCCAATCTCCCAGGCAAACTCTCCATTGGCAGAAGGGGCAAGAGTGTTAGTCCAGCACCTTTGGGGTCTAGACTAGTTTACTGGGGGGTTTGGACTGGAGTCACTGTTAAACTCTGGTGTGTCCCAGAAGAGCAATCCCAAAACCCAAGGAAACCGAAGCAAGACACGCAGAATGGTGGTCCATCAAAATATGTAATAACCATGAACCAATTAAGTAGCAACAGCCTGAACAAAACATAGTTGTCCAGATGGCCAGTAGGAAGCAGGCAGCCCTGAGTAACTGCTCACACCCAAGGCTAGATGTGCACTTGTACACGGGAACAGGACTTGGAACACCAAGTTCCAGGAACCAGGTAACGTGCAGGAAGCAATAACCAGGAAGGCAATGCACACCAGTCATCACAGGCACGCTAACTCCTCCATTGGAGGAGGAATAGCATGTCAATGAGTCAAAATTACTCTCTTCCCCATGAAATATGTGGGATTCTCTGCACTGCTTTCAGGCACCGACTGTTCTTCCAGAGTTTCAAGCTGAGTTAGTTAGAAAGCTTTGCAAATGAGCCATTCAGGCTGGAAGCACTTACACCTCCCTGCACACATGCTGAGGGTTGGTGACTCACTTGGCCACCCGGCGGTGAATAATTGTGGCTCAGGCTGAAGGTGCACAAGAGTCTCTACTGACATGCTCCCAGCTCAGCTGGTCTCTTGGGGATGTGAGCTCCCTACAGATGGCTCTCTGGGCATCCATGATTGGCACGTGTGCAGTGCTAAAGGAGGAGTGTGGTGCCCTCTAGTGAATGTAGCAAAGTGTCACAGTGCCTGAGTGGCATGTCCAGGGCTGTTGGCCCTTCTTGATGTCTGTCCCCTGCAGCTGAACAAGCTTTCGAGGTCAGAGGTGATACAGAATTGTCCTTGTAGTACCTCGGCACAGCTTACACTCCATGGACCAGAAGCCACCTCTGCCCCATGAGATGTGGGGTTCCTGTCAATAATAGTGAAGACTCTTGCTGTTTTGAGAGGCCCAGATGAAGTCCATGATTATACTCAGCTTCCACCATGCCTGCGCTCCTCACACATGTTCATGGTGCAGTTGCATGCACATATCGGGGGACAATGAGGAATTGGATGCAGCATGGCTACAAGTGTGAAAAAGTACCTGTAAAGAATCTCTGCTGCAACCAGTGGCTGGGTTACATTCACCCACAGAGATGTACCACTTTACCTATCCCTGCAAAGACAGCAATCTTCAAAAAGGCATCCTTGCAAAGACAGCAATCTAAGTAAAGGAATGTGGGCTATTTGGCCTAAAATAGTGGTTAAATGATGCCATCACTGGCATGGGCCGAGGCAGCACCATGTGGGTTCAAGGCCCATGAAAGGTCATATGGTTTGAAATTGGAGTACGTGTCGAAGGTACAGCAGTGAAGTGTGAGCCACTTGTAGTCAACCTCAGCTTCAAGGCCTGGAAGACTTCCAGCTGTTCTTATGAGATTTCAGCAGGGTCTGAACTAGAAAACACACGCATGCAAATTTGGGATCTGACAGAGTCAGAGCGGATGTGAATCCAAACTCCAGAGGAGATTGGACTGGAGGGTGCGGTTTGCACATCTCACAGAAACAGAGGCAGGGTTTAAGAAGGCAGCATGTTTCTCTCACCCTGATCAAAACAGTTGCAGCAGCACATTTTTATGTAGTCACACTTCCACTGGTGCACCGATCTTCATGCTGCTAGAAGTGAGCTGGCTGGGCTGAGCGGGACAGCCAGTTCATAAGCTTTCACAGTTTGCTGGCAGGAGTCCTGCAGCACAGTCAGGCTTGTTGCTATGTTGTCTGGGGAGGTTCCAGGCAAGTTTCGGTAGATGATGTGGCCAGGGGCTGTTCTTGTGTTAAGGGATGGGAGTAGGAAAGATTAGTTTTGAGTTCTGTGCCTAGTACTACCACAGCCTGCCTTAGGTGCATCAGTGAACCTCCTGTGGCTCAGTTTCCCTATTGTAAAAGGATGATAATACCTGCCTCAGAGGAGTGTTGTGAGCACTGCTTGATGTTTGCTGGGTGCTTGGTGATCCTTGGCTGATGAGTGCTGTGAAAGTGGAAACCATTGTCATTGCTGAAAGCCAGCAGAAGTCTCCTCTCCACTCAGCCAACTCCTCAGGAGATGCAGCTGCTTCCCCAGGTCCTGCTCACCTCTTTTCCCTTCTGGGGAATGAGACGTCAGTATCCTCCGCCACCAGGAAAGGCCCTTTCCTCCCAGAAGATAAAGAGCTGCTTCCTGCCCTCCTAGGCCTCCCCCAGCTTTGTACCATTGCTGCCTCATTAGCAGTTACTCCTTGTCCTTGCTCTCCGTTCCCAAGCCTCAAGAAGGGAAATCTGGCCAGAGGGTGGGTTGGGATGGGACTGCCTCTTTCCTGCCCCGGGCTCTCTCTAGTTGGAGGCCCCACTGTGTCAAATCTTGATATCCAGTGGGGAATGTTGGAAACAGGCTAGTCCTTCAGGTATAAACCTCCACCCCACCACGAGATACCAAGAGCAGCTGCCAGGTGACAGAGGCACGATCTCTCTCATGCTGAGTAGCTCTGGAGTTGCTTTCAGCATTGGCCCCCATCTCAAGTAGCTGAAAGCAGAAAAGAACGCTGCCAGGGCACATGGGGGAAGGTTCTGCAGGTTTCCGCTACTTTCTGGCCCTGACTGTTGAGCTTTTAGGCAGTGTTGAATCTGGCTTCTTGTTTATTATTGAAATGCAAGGATTCCAGAGGGTTTTACTCTGCCTCTCTTGGATTCAGGGGAATTTCTCACTGCATGGAAAATTGCAGCAGATATCAGTGCATTGCTGCCTCCAAACACTGCTAGGCTATGTCTACACTTGTTAATTTAAGTCGCCTTTGCTAAGTCAACTTAACGAAGTTGACTTTAAATTGATTTTGTTAAGTCAACTTAGCATGGCTACACTCAAAAATTAAGTCGACTTAAAGGGGGACCCTGCCAAATCTACTTAGAGCGTCCACACTAAGTTGACTTGTAGGGGCTAGGTGGACCTGGGACTGGTCCACAGTGGCAGGGAGGACACCCCTTGCCAAGTGCCAGAGGGATCAGCATTTGCCCCATTGTACCTGGGTACATTGGGGGCTGAGCAGGACAGGGACACTGGCAGGGCATAGGAGCTGGGTGGGCAGGGCTCTGTCCTGCCCTGTGGGGGGGCACGCCAGGCTCTGCCTGTGCCAGCCACCCTGGCAGGGAGGGCAGTGGGGGAGCCCTGGAGCCCTTTAAGCTGACTTAAAGTCTATTTACGGCTAATCTGCATCTACACTGGCTAAATCGACTTAATAAAGTCGACTTTAAAGTAGGTTTTATAAAGTCAACTTTAATTTTCCTTAAATCGACTTAAGCTGCTGCTTAAGTCGATTTAAGGAAAATGTAGTGTAGACGCAGATTAAATTATGTCAATTTAAGAAAGCTTAAGTCAACTTAATTTGTAAGTGTAGCCACACCCTTAGTGCCCAAGTACCTGCTGCTGGCTCCAGCAGTCGAAGATGACCATTGAAAAGCAAAACAAAATCTGCATAGAGGTCAGTTGTGGCTGTAGTGAGAAAGTTCCCTGAATAAGGAGCTAGCCCCTTTGGTACTGCTCAAAGCAGCTCCTAGTCATAGTGTTACACATTGCTTCAGAGTAAGGTTTCTAGCAGAGGGACAGTAAAAAGAATTGGATAATAGTTCAACTAAGAAATATTTTGGAGGCCCACTATACTCACATGTTAAAACAATTGCAGAATTCCCAAGGTTTGCTTTGCTGATGACTGAGAATCAGCGTGCAGGCCGGGCCTGAGTTCCAGAGCAGTGACAATTTTTGCAGGTAGAGGAGGGACATTGATGTCTGCAATACAACAGGTGCTGTCCTACATTCCCTGCACACCTCAAACTACTGAACCCAGGTCTGGTCTTGGCTGTGCAAGAAACGCAGGCTCTGGTGCTAACAAGGCCTATTTGCTATTTCACAGGTACTGTCTAACCTTAAAGACGCAGGCCTGAATCTTGGCTGGTGCAGGATATAACTGGACAAGCCACAGCCAGCAGCATGATCATGGACCAGAAGGTGACCGATGGTGCTTGGGTCCCTCTGGAACCTCATAGGGATGTCACTCCATGTATTTGCTGGGCTGGAGCAGCAGAGGGACATGCTAGGACATGGACTGTTCACTTGCCTAGGCCCTCTGTTCACACTACCACTCCCATGCTCATTCTACTTACTCACTTGGGATGTGGGGGGCAAGAGGAAGGGAGCAGCGCGGAGTAAAGGTAGGTTGTTATACCAAAAAAAGTGCCCAAGATCTTTTAAAGGGGAAAAGGCAACACGCCATGTTTATTATAGAAGAGAACAAAATTATAAACTAACTTATACCTGCACACACACACACACCAGAAGATATTCTGCCCGTCATACAATTACCAGTCCTGATTGTGGCTTTAATCCGTTGCTGGAGATCGTTGCTCGTGGCAGCTACCTGGCCAGGGAAGCTGAACATGAGGAAGAGCGGGGTCTGTCGGGCGCACACTGACGCTCCTTCTCTCAGGTGGAATGCAGAACTGTGTCCCCCCAAAACTTTGGAGTCTCACCCAGTCTTTATAGCTCACGCTGCTCCAGGGGCTCTGTGTGTCCGTTGGTCACCAGGCAGTTGCAGATGTGACTCACAGCTCGTTTCTTGATAGCTTGATTAACTTTTTCCTTTTGTCTCTGGGGTGGATCCTTTTGTTTTTGGGGATGTGTTCACATTCTTCAGCCATTGGAATGGACTTCGCATTCATCAGGACAAGCTGGCAGCTTGGGACTGGTTCACACATACATACACCCTCCATCCACACCTTGCTCAGACAATGTAAGCTATTCACTTTAGAAATAGTTTCACACAAGATGGGGTACATTGATCAAAGATGGAGTCTTACATTTTCAAGATGGAGTTTAACATTTTTAAGATGGAGTTTTACATTACTTCAAATGTGATACTTTTCTTTAAATGCTGCAGAGACTGGATAAAAAGGGGTGTCATACCTATTGCCTAAGGGTACATAGGCAGAGATTTACACAGCAATGCAAGCTGGGAGAGAGTGGGTCAGAGGGGAAAGACCTCCTAGCCAAGAAAACCCCAAAATCAGCAGTTCAAGCCCTGTACTCCCCTCAGCCACCCAGAGCGCAAGGTCCACAGTCCTATTAACAATATAAGACATTACAAATGTCAATCATTATGAAACAATGTTGCAAATAGGGACCCATTACAAATGTCAATCATCATGAACCAATTAAGGTTATACAAGGATTGACACAACTTATGAATGAAACCAATAAACCAATTAAGGTGAGAAAAAGTTAATAAAACTAATAAACCAATTAAGACTAAAGAAAGTTGTTAAACCAAGGATTGACACAAGTTATACAAACAGCAAAATCACCTGCATATCCCTAAAAGGTAACAGCCCTCAACTAGAACAATACTCTCACAAGTGCTACAGCTGTCTGTTCACAAATGCCTGCTAGAATCCAGCTCTAGGCCCCTGGCTAATAAAAAGCTATCTCAATGTAAGTGCTAGGGAATCGTGAGGGTAGGTACAGAAGAAACCAGGCCAGGGGATGGTCATGTCTCTTCCTATGTTCTCTGGCATCAGCGCCGGGCATCACCTAGTGTGGCAGCGATCCCAAAGTGACCCTGCCCTGTTCTGCCCCTGTTCCGGCTTGACTTGTTTCCCTACTTTGGCTAAAGACAATGTGTTGTTCATGCTAGTATCGCACGTAGGACCCTGGAGGCACGGAAGAGCAAGACCTGTTCTAATCCTCTGACGGCATCACCTCCTGCCTCCACTTTGTTGGCAGTGATGTGATGAGCTTGTTTCCTGATAGCAGCCAAAGCATCCAGTGCTAGAAGATCTTTGTTTTGATTTGCAAGCGGAACATGTTTGATATGGAAGCCTCGGGCCTGACCCCAGCCTCCTTACGCAGGCAGGGCTCCTGTTGATTCCAGTGGGAGTCTTGCCTGTGTTAGAAAAGCAGGATTGCTGAGGGACGGGTCATCGCCCCTGTGCAGTCTCTGTAACCCTTCACATTGTCTGAAGGGTTGTGTGGGGTGGGGTTCATGCCAGTTGGTGGTGTGTGCATTGGGAGGTGTGTGTGTGTGTGTTTTTATGTTATGGGGTGAAGCACAAGAAATACTTGTGGGGAGGAGAATCATTCATGGAAGGTTTTTGTGTGTGTGTGTGTGTGTGTGTGTGTGTGTGTGTGTGTGTGTGTGTGTGTGTTAGTTAAAGGGGCTATGCCTGCTAGAGGGGGATGTGTGTTAGGCCCTGCATGCTGGATGACTTGCCTGCCCAGGAATCTGCTATATTGGGATGTCCAGGGAGGCTGCCAAGCTCATTTCCTCTGCGCCTGGCACTGTGTCTGTTTCCCAACTCCCCAGCAGCCACACGAAGCTGTAGGGAGGCCATGAGGTGAGGCCTGATTGAGCTGTTGCCGGGGTGATGGCTAAACATTTGTTTCAAATAATAATTGTAAAACAACTTAGCCATGGGGAGGGGGCTGCCACTGCCCGTGGCTCCAGCGAGCCCCATAAAATCCTCAGTGAAAAGCTACTGGTGCGAGCCAAGTTGGCTGAGCCTCAAAGCAGACATGGAGGCCTCTGCCTCTAGCCCTTCTCCTGGAAGGAAAAAAGACAGGTGGAGAGGGAAGTGTGCGTCTGACAGCCCCATGCAGCGCCCTTGGCAAAGGCACCATGCTGCCCTAATTCTGGGGAGTGGGGGAGAATCCTTGTCACCCTGGCTCTGGCTGGTGAACACTGCACCCTGACCCATTTTCACCCCATTCTGGGTACTGTACAGCCTCTGGGCTCACTTTTGCCTGGCCCTGGGCTCTTGCAGCAGCCTGGGAGACTGGCCCTGGCCCCAAGAGCTTTGTCAGCTATTCACTCTTTTCTTCCTTCTTCAAAAGAAACCACAGATGGTACTTCTGGGGCTCCCATGTATCACTTTGATCAGTCCTAGAGCACTGCCCCTGTGTGTGTGTAATCAGGGACTGGGGACCAAGGCTGCCCATGCCAAACCCAGCTTGGAGATTGGGCATCCGGCCCAGCAGACACTCATCTCACTGTGAAGTGGCAGGTGGTGGAGAAGCAGCAGGCTGTTCTTGTGCTTGTGTGCTCTGGATACACCCATCTTCAGAGCTCAGGGGACAGAGGGAGGAGAAATATGTCTGTGGAGAAAGTGCCAGTCTCCTCCTTGGCTTTTATGGACAACTTCCTGGAGAGATGCCATCAAGCCAGGGCCGGCTCTAGGCATAAACCAGTGAGGCACTGGCTTGGGGCGACAAAGGGCAGGGGTGCCGAGGAGCTGGACCCTGTGCTCCTGCCCAGGGGTTAAAGTATGCCAGCCCGGAACACCCACCCACAAATTTGTCGGGCCAGTGTTCTGGGGCACAGAAGACTCAGGCAGAACACTTGTTCCACCCTGTCCTGCTGCGGCCAGGCTGGGGAGTTTCAAATCTCCCGCCCTGAGCATGCTCACACAGAGCGTGCTCAGGGCGGGAGCGGCCTGGCCCAGGAGCAGCTCTGCCGGCCATCCCTGCAGCTCCGGGCCTTCAGCCAGGTAAGGGGGTGGGGGGCCGAGGAGTGGGGAAGGGGCCACGGGGAGTGAGAGGAGCAGGGAAAAGAGGATTGGGGGCGGTGCCAAAGCAAAAGTTGGCTTGGGGTGCCACAACCCGTTGAGCCGGCCCTGACTATGCCAACCACAAAATACTTCTGTCAGCTTATCTAATGTGGTGCAGGGAGATTTTGTCTCTGTTGTCAGCTTATGCTGCGTCTCCACCAGGGGGCTCTGCCAGCATAGCTGTAGCAGAGTAGTTGTCGCTGTATAGTTATCCTGGTAACACATTTGTTGTGTAGGTCCCACGGCAGTCCGTGGAAAGAATCACTGATGTCAGAGGGGGCAGAACTTGGCCTGTTACTTCTCATCAAGTAGTTGCAGTTTTGTCTTTGTTCTCTTAACATATGGCAAAGATGAGGCCAGCAACCACTGCCCACTGAAACAGGGCTGGACATGGGAGAGACTCACATTTAGAAAGGAGGCAGCCTAAAAACTCCCAGATTTTGGAAGGTGGAGAAATATCCCAGAAGACCAGGAATTGGTGTGTACGAGTGATTGCTGTTATCTCATTGATCTAGAACTCTGTCTGCCAGAAGAACTCAGCTCAAAACTGGAGCAAATACAGACTCAGCTCCAGGAGATGAAGA
>ML685891.1:259383-273466 GCA_007922175.1 Pelusios castaneus
TAATAAATCTGTTAGTCTTTAAAAGTGCCACAAGACTCTGTTGTCTTTCTACAATAGACTAACACGGCTACCCCTTTGGAATTTGTAGAAACAGGTGTGAGCTATGCGGTTTGGATGTGGATCTAAATAACCTCTCCCTCCCAGCCCTTCTCTGTCTCTGACCCCACTCAGACTTAGACATTCGGGGCCAATCCTCAGCTGGCATAAATTGGTGCAGCTTCCTTGCTGATTTACACCAGTTGCAGATCAGCCCCTCAGATGTCAAGCCTCTTTTTCCACCCCCCAAAAGATCCATGCCACTGCAATTGTCTGGTTCTATTTAGTTGCAGTTCTTTAGTTATCATCTGCATCTCCTATCATATTCCAAACTGGGTTTTATTTAGCTTTATGTGGCCTGCAGAAGGGGAGAATGTGGAAGGAGAAGGAAAGAGGAGGAAGAATGTGGTCATGTGAAAGATGAAGCCTGTATTGATTTGCATGCACTTTGGCCCACTTTACAGATAAATCGATATAGCTACATTGCTCGGGGGGCAGTAGGGGCTGTGAAAAATCTACACCCGCCACAGCTTTGTCATCTCCCACCCACCATCCTGACATGGCTGGGTTGACAGCAGCATTTGGCACTGGCCCATCCCTAGCAAATCTCGCTTCCATTATGCACCCTGAGGACTGTGCGTCCTGAGGGAAGAGTGGAGCAGTGCCTTGGAGCCCTGACACAGACATGAACCTGTCTCTAACAGTTTTCTCTGTGTCAAGAAGGAGAGCTGGAGCCGTTGGGGGAGGGCGGAAGGAAATGTTAATGACTCTCATTCTTGCATTGTGATGGACTTGGAATCCTTTCTCCAGACTGGATTATGACTAATTATTTCACCAGAAGGGCGTGGAACCATGGAGCTGCAGCCCTGTACCTTTCACCCACCAGCCCACTCCCCATTCATGAGCGATTTGATCAGTGAACACATTCCTGAATGGGTGCCAGGCTGTTCCTCAGTGCCTCAGCTGCAACTCCTGAAGCCCTGGATCTCAGATTCACCTCCCATATGCTTTCTATTAGTCCAAAAGTTGCCTGCTAAGAAGCTGGCCACAGGGCGGGGAGAGCACCGAGAGATGCTGCTCCCCTTCTGCTTTGCCAGCTCTCCTCAGTGTCCCCCAGGATTTCTCTGCCCTTCAGCATCTGTACTTGCAGTGCGCTGTCTTGTTTGGAAAATCTGCCCCAGGGGGTGCATGTGAATGACAGACCCCTCATTCCAGATCAAACCGGGCATCATCTCTGCCCTGCTCTGCAGGATGAAGGGTTTAGTGGAGTTTGGTGCAGGCTAGCAGCAAGGTTACCGGTGCTCCTCAGAGACCCACATGAGCGTTCCCTTTAGCGCTAAAAGACCGTTATTGCAGGGAGCATACTCTGGGTACTGTGCTACCTTTTGTTCATGGGAACTAGTGATAGAAAATACCTATTAAGTAATGCAGGCTATTTCCTTTTGTTCCCTCTCTCCCTCCAGTCCCTGTAAGGTTGCTCCCTGCAGCCCAGTCTCCAAGGCTTTGCCCAGCCTCCTTTCAAAAGTCCCAAACAATAGGGTTTCCAGCAGTCCCTTGAGAGATTATTCCAAAGCCGAATCCTGCGCCCTTATTGGCATTTTCCCTCCTAGTCATCCTGCATTTTCCTTTTCTAGACTCAGTTTCTGCCTATTGTTCAAAGTTACATTGCCTTGCAACATGTTGACCAACTCCCACACATCCCGCACCATGTCCCTAACCAATTAGTCATTACTAAGCCAAGGTATAAGGATTTACTCCTTTGAAATTTTCCTCACAAGCGAAGCTGCTTAGGCTCCCTAGTGTGTTCATCGTCCTTCTCTGAACTGCCTCCAATTAGAATGAGCCACCAATTCCTCCCAAGGTAGAATGCAAGCACTGCTGGAAAGCAAAGCCATGAAAGCATTGCTCTGCCTGGCTGCCCCTTCAAGTCAAGATATCTTTACAAAGGCAGCAGAACCCATCTTACCCCAAAAATACCCAGTATAGAAACTGGCCCGTAAATCAAACCAAACCACCAAGAATGTGGCAGGGCTAGTCAAGAAATTAAGAGCCCAATAATTCAACGGAAGTTGAGCTCTGGACTCCTCTATCCAGCTTTGACTTTAACAACCTAGCTCAAAGCAATTTACAGACATTCACAAGCTAGGCCTTGTCAGGGAGTTAGATAAGTGGTATTGTTGCAATTTTCCAGTGGGAAAATTGAGATACAGAGCAGTTAGGATTAAAATTTTCAGTAGTCTCTGATTTGAGGTGTTTGGGTGCCAATCTTGAGGCTCTTTGCAACAGATTTTCAGGGATATATTGGACTCACCAGACTAGATCAGGCCCATGGTCCATCTAGCTCAGTATCCTGTCTCCAACAATGGCCAGCCCAGCACCAGATGCTTCAGAGGAAGGTCTAAGAACCTCCATGCAGGCAGATGGGGGATAACCAACATCCACATTACTTCTAATCCTGATCTCTAATAACTAGCAATTGACCTAAAGTCTGACGTTAAATACCCCTTCCAGAATTTTTGTTATGATTCACTATAACTCTGGATATTCTATTTTAGGTATTTATCTGGACCCCCATTACCATAGCATCTGAGTACATCATGATCTTTAAGGTATTCACCCCCATAGCACTCCTAGGCAGTGTAGAACTGCAGCACTGAGAGACTTCGGCTATGTCTACACTGGGGAATTTAGGTCGACTTAAATAAGTCGACTTTAATAAGTTGACTTTAAGTCGACCTTATTAAGTCGACTTAGAGAGTCCACACAGGACTCCTAAGTCGACTTAAAGTGGACCTTACTAACTTGACTTAGAGAGTCTATACTAGACTCTCTAAGTCGACTAGTTCGGTCCAGGGAGAGCCAGCAAGCCCCTGAGCGGTCCAGGGGAGAAGGAAGTGTGGAGCTCCCTTCTGCCCCGGACCACTGGCTCCCTTCTGCTCGGGACTTCTCAGGTCCCGGGCAGAAGGGAACCCTTCTAGCTGGGACCGCTTGGGTCCCAGGGAGAACTTCCCCGAGACCCAAGTGGTCCCGGCCAGGAGGAAGAGCGGCAGACCCACGCTCCAGCTGCTCGGCAGCTGGCAGCTGGAACGCGGGGCTTCCTTCTCCCCAGGACCCGCACTCCAGCTGCCGGCTGCTCGGGGAGAAGGGAGCCCCGTGGGACCCTGAGTGGTCCCGGCAAGAAGGAAGCTCCCTTCCCCCGTGCCCTAAGTCGACTAAGTCGACTTAGGGCATCCACACCACTTAAGTCGACTTAAAAAGTCAACTTAAGCTTCAAAATCGACTTTATACGAGGTTTTATAAAGTTGACTTTGAATTTCCTTAAGTTGACTTAAGCAGCAGCTTAAGTCGATTTAAGGAAATGCCAGTGTGGATGCAGAGTAAATTAAGTCGACTTAATTTGCTAGTGTAGACGCACCCTTAGTGACTTGCCTATGTTCACACTGAAAGTCAGCAGCAGGGCACAGACTTGAACTCATTTCTAAATCCATGTCTGCACTAGAGAGTTTACAGTGGCACAGCTATGTCGACACAGCTGCACAAGTGTAAGATTTCTCCTGTAGCCCCTCTTTGCTGAGCGGAGAGAGTTCTTCCGTCAACATAATTAAACCACCCCCAATGAGTGGCAGTGGTTATGTCGGTGGGGAGAAACTGTTCTGCCAATATAGCGCTGACCACACCAGCACTTCTGTTGATGTAACTCATGTCATTCAGGGCTTGGGTTTTTTCACACCCCCTAGCAACATAACTTATGTCAACAAAAGTGGTATTGTAGAAATAGCCTAAGTGCCCTAACTACTAGACATATCGGCTATGTCTACACTTGGTAAAATTAATTCAAATTAGTTAGTTGGAACTAACTAATTCGAACTAATTTTAGTTAGTTCGAATTAGCTTAATTCTAACTAGGAAAAGTTAGTTCGAACTAAGCAAGTGCCATGAACGGCACTTGCTTAGTTCAAATTAGCAATCCCCATTCATTTCAATGGCCAGTTAGTTCGAATTAAGCAATTAGTTAGAATTAACATGGCCACATTGGTTAATTTGAACTAGTTAGTTCAAATTAACCCTTTAGTTCAAATACCCTATTCGAACTTATCAGTTCGAATTAAGGAAGCCCTTAATTCGAACTAACTAAAGCCTAGTGTAGCCATGGCTTTAGTTAGTTCACATTAAGCTTCCTTAATTTGAACTAACTTGCCAATGTAGACATAGCCATCTAGTTATCAATATTAATAGTTAATCTGGCTTTTAATCTTACAAATGCTTAGCCTTAGCATCTTCCTGCAGCAGTGAGTTCCACAGTGTAATTGCACATTTCATGGAAAAAGCCTTTTCTTTAATCAGTTTTGAATTTGCCACCTTTTAATTTCCTTGAACTCTCTAACTCTGCAATAGAACTTCCTCCCCTGGAAGTTCCTACCATCTTAGCAGTGGTGGGAAACTGAGGCCACAGCATCCAATATAGACACAGTCACTGGCTTCTAAACTGTTAGCAGCAGTGGCGGCAGCTAGTAATAGGCACAGAACATGCTAGCAAGGCTTGTGTGGCCTTTGGATCAGGTATTCCGGCCCCAGTATCATCTGCCACCTAGCTCATTTTGTGCTTGGGAGTCTATGTGTCTCAGCTTTCCCATGTGTAAAATGGGAACAGTCTACAATCACTCTCTGCTTGTCAGGATTCTGCGGTTTGATTTATTTAAGCTTGCAGGGGTCTTTGAAAACCCATGAAGAAAGGCAGCTAGAGGAGTTTTAAAAGTCTTCAGTGAGTTTTAGTAAACTATATAACATGCCTTTAAAAAAATACAGTGAGGGAATTTCTAGATGACACATGACCCTTCCCTTCCCATAATGCTCATCTACTCTCTCAGATTCTGGATAGATACACTCTTCCAGATATTCACCTCTCTCCAAAAGTGGAAGATGCCCCAAAATTGACATAGAATGACCTGAGCCAGCCATTCCTGGGGCAGTTGAACTTTCTCAATTTCTTCTTCACACCACGGATGTTTCCCTGCTGCTGCTTCTGCCAGGGATGCGGTCTGGAAAACGGAACAAAGATTCAGATACTCCATGACACACATCACTGTCCAGATGCCTTTCACCAGGTGCTTTGGCTACTCTTAGCTCAGCCATTCGATGTCTTCAGGGAAGCATCATAATTCCTCCTGGTCTCGCCTGGCTGCATTGCTGATGTTTCTTTGAATGCCAGCAAAGAGCTGAGCTTCAGCCCTTTGTCCGTTCTGCTGGGTGAGTGTTTTGTTACAATAATAACAGTATTTCCTCTAACTGAGGTCTTGAGACAGGACTGCTGTGGAAAGGTCAGATCCAGCTCCCATTGAAGTCTGCAGTGGTCTTAAATAGGCATTGATGCTAGACCTAAAACAGTAAGAGGACTGGGGGTATTATAATAGGGTCACACTGCCTTTCAACTGTGTGTAGTTGGTGGGAATCTAACCCAGGCTGGTAGTGATTAAAAAGCTGCCACCTTGGTAGGTGATGTGAAATGAGTTGGTGAGTTCTCAGTGCAGTTTCCACCAATCCACTTTCCAAACTTTTGTCCTTTCCCAGCACAAGGACCAGAAGTCTGAATAGGCTTGGAGACTCCCCCTGGTTTCAGGGACAGTGGCTGGAGAGTGAATGGAGTACTATACTTATGCTGCCTACGTTGTGCCTGCTCTTTGGATAAACAGGCCTTCAGTCTCTTCAGAGCACCTCTAATGAGCATTAATTTCACTAGACCACCTCAACCCCTACCAGAAAAATCAGTGGCTGGAGTACAGTATTTTTCCATGGGTGCTGGTTCTGTCCCACACTACTGCTGCTTCACATCCTAGGATTGCTCCAACAGCTTCTCTTATTTCCCCACCTCGCTGCTTTTGATTGCAACTCGTGGAGCTGTTGCCTGTGGGCCACAGTGTTTCAAGTCCCAGGCGTGGCGCTCTGCATGTCAGAATACCAGATGCTCCCAAGCATGGGATGCCACCATAGATCAAACCACTCAGATTGTCTGGCTGGCCCAAGAGAAAGACTTGGAACACCCTGGGCAATGCAGGAGAATGGGGCATGCCAGGCCCACAGGGTTGCAAAGAGACCCAACAGTTCTTACAATTCCAGCACAATCCTGAAAGAGGCTGGAAAAAGAAAGCAGAGCCATTTGGTAAAGCCATATTTGCATAGGGATCTGAACAGTCACAGAAAGCAAGTGCCAACGCAGTAGCTTGTTCTCACCATGGTTAGGAAGAGTTGAGGGGGTTGGGACTGGAATAGATACTGATCTGAAAAGGGCACAAAGGAAGGCCGTAATGTGACCCTGATCTCTGCTGAGGCTGAATGAGGAGCTTGAGGCATGATGGAAGCTCTACATTCCTGAGTTTCAAATCGACTACTCTTATCACCTGGATTTTTAGGCTGACCTCACTGGCAGGTTTTGACAGGAGCCATGGCCGCATTAGGGAGCATGAACATGGAGGGTTCTGAATCCATGGGGGCTAGTGGCACCTGAGAACATCCAGACAAACAGAGGCCCAGACAGAGCTAATTTACAAGATCTGGGAAAGATCCTACTACATCTGGTTGTAAGGCGTATCTTGCTTTGATTTGTTTATGCTACTGACTTTGGTCTTAGAGCGCTCTCTGGTGGGGGTTATGAGCTAGCATCTGAAAGGATGGTGGGCTGGGCACTCTTCATTCTGAATGCACATGGGGATGGGAAAGAAGCTAAGGAACAGTGTTTAAATTTGGCTTAGATATTGCTCCAACTAAGTCATTCTGCTGTATGGATTCGCCAGACAGCGTGGACCAGGCTGAATTGTGTTTGAGAAACATTTTCTAGTCAAGATAAGGATGGAATACATGAACGTCTGAAGTCTCTGCTAGCTTTTAAGTCTGAATGGTGGTAGTCCCAAGCAAATCCAGTGTACTATACAGCTTTAGAGAGCAGGCAACTTCTTACCTTAGTGCCCTATGCTTCCCTGTGCTGGTGACATAGACTAATAAAGTGAATGGAATTGGACTTAATCAAAATATCTGTTCCAGCAAAGACCCAAGTAGATTCAATTGCTCAATATATTCTTCCTTTCTATTTAGAGCCCCCTATGGATGTAAAATCTGCATCTAGCCTTTCAGGTAGTTACGGTACTTCTCTGGAACTTGTCTCCACTGTTTATAGCCTCTCATCTCTTGGTGGCTTATGACTTGGTGACTAGAATTCCTAGCAATGAGTTAAGTCGGGAAATAAGACATCAAACCACGGAGTGAAAAGCACAAATTCTCCAGAATCAGCTGTGCTGGGTTTTGTTTGGTTAGTTTTGGTTTAATTTTCACATTTGTTTTTGGGTTTTGTTAGTGTGGAGAGTGAATGATTTTTGAGGGACTGACTGGCTTAAAGACAGATAATACTTGGCCCTTCTGGCCTTTAGGCGATGTGTCCAAATCCAGGCCAATTTGGTGATATCTGAAAGTAGTTGTAGCATATTTGAAATGAGTTGGAGATGTCTGTTCAGTTCTGTAGGGCTCAAAAATGAGTGTCTAAATCACCTATTACTAATTATTTGTATATTGGAGTAGCACCTAGGATCCCCTGTCATGGACCAGGATCCCATTGTGCTAGATGCAGTACAAACACAGATCAAAAGGATTGTTACTGCTCCAAAGAGCTTACATTCTAAGTATACAACAAGAGACACTAGGTGGATATAGATAGATAGACAGGGAAAACAATGAGACAGTACTGGTTGGCATGATAGGCAGTGGTTGCATGCACCAGCTGCCTAACCAAAAAACACCAGTACAATTAGCACCCTTTTTCCTAGTCTCAGTGGAAAGGCCAAAAAGTGAACAAACCATAGGACTGAATTGCCCTCCTACCCCTAACAGAGATCTGTCTACCAACAATTGGGACAAGGATTTGTGATGTGAATGGTTTTCACAGGACAGCTGGGCTGAGACATACCAACTTGGTTCATGTAGGCCACCAAGAAGCCTTCAAGTGTCATGACTTTTGGGAATTAACTTGGGCTGGCTTGAACTGGCCACCTGGTGAAAGGCTCCTTGGGAATTCTGGAACAGTAAAGGAAACCATCCCCCAAAGGAGCCTGGGGAAAGATGAACAAAAGTGCAAAGAGCCATGTCTCAGACCCTACCAATGCTGCAAGTATGACAGGAGCAGGAGCATGCATACAACATAGTTAAAATTCCAAAGGGGGAGCCATGTCAATCTAGGTCAGCAAAACAAACCAGTCCTGTGGCACTTTTAAAGACTAAAAATGTATTTATCGCATGAGCTTTCATGGGAGAAAATCCCACTTCATCAGATGCTTGAAGATGGCCCCACCAACTTCAAGCATCTGATGAAGTGGGATTTCCTCCCACAAAAGCTCATGAGATAAATTTTTTTGTCTTTAAAAGTGCCACTAGACTCCTTGTTTATAGTTAAAATTGTACAGAGCTGGGACTAAGAACAGCTTTGTAATGTTGATAAAATCTTGGCTACCCCAGGGTTTGAAGCTGGTTCCTGGGACACAATTAGGTTCTGTCTACACTACAGGATTAATTCTCAGTTACAGTAAGAGACCTAAAAAATTAGTGGAAATAGCCTCCTGAGAATGCCCTTCTGCACAAAAGGGCTTCCCTAACCAGTGTAGAGCAGGCATAAAGGTTCCAATCCTGTCTTCCGCTCAGCGCCCCCATGTAGGGAGCAGATCCGGGTATGAAGGGGAACACAACTGAATTGTTCTATGGCTATTTTCTGCCATTGCTCGGGACTATACACAAAACACAAATTAGAGCAACCCTGAGGCCATTCTAACTTATGTATGGAGTTGGGTAGTCTTGGTGCCAGAATACAAGCTGCACAAAGGTGATGTACTTTTATCTGTGACCCTCCCCAGTGCAGGAATGGGGAAACTGAGAATCAGACCTACAAATTTTGTTGAAAGTGTTTTAATCTGAGTGCCCTGATGCATTTCTAGTCCATCCACACTGGCCAGGCAAACCAAACGTGACCTGGCTGTATCCAAGAATGGTTCAGCTCTCTCTGCAGACAGGGCCTCCCTCTCCAGGCCCCAGGATCACTTGTAGTCTGCTAGGACCTCTGCACAGGGGGCTTTTCCTAGAGCTGCTCGCTGAAGGGCTGTCTTGAGCCTATGCTTCCCTCACACCTTGCTTCATGGGCTGTGGCCCAAGATCTAGGCAGCTGGTGTTCTCATTCCTATCTTGTTCCTGCTTGGCCACTTGCCATAACAGTAGAACTGGCTGCCCAATGAAGTGAGTGACTCCCCTTCGGGTGTATGGCGCTGGGACAGAGATACAGCAGTGTGGTGGCCACCAACTAACCTAAACTGGGGGAAGGACGCCATAGACTGAGACATAGCCCATCTTGTCTATGCACCCAGCTGGGATCCCTACACTGGGCATGCTCCTCCCATTCCTCCTGCTTCTGCAGCTTCTGCTTCCCCCCACCCCTGCCACACCTTGTGCCTGGAACAACTTCATACTTTCCCTTCTGCACCTGACATGAACAGCTCCCTCCTTTTCCTGTCAAGAGAAGCGTATCCATCTTCTCCTCCATGACCCCCAGCAGAGGAGCAGCATTTCTCCCCCATCCCTCACCTTCCAAGGCTGGCTCCTCTCCCCTACCACCTGGGCACTCCTGCTTCTCCCTCTCTTCCCCCACCCCAAGTCACCTGCCTGGAGTGGCTCCTCTGCCCCACACCCTCCACTGCCTGGGCATCCTGACTTCTTCCTCCCCTTTCAGTCACCTGGCAGAAGCAGATTCTCCCCGGCTCACTGCTCAAGCTACCATATCCAGTTTCCTGTTTCCAGCTTGTGAAAAGTTTACTTGCCACCTCCCAAGGCTGAACAAACCAGTTCCATCCAGGAGCTGCTCTCCAGAGCTAGCCTCTGGGTTATAAGTAATCCCTTGGCAGTGCTCTTTGCACATCCTGGTGTGTGTGCAATTGCATTCTGCCTGTGTACTTGAGAGATCTTCCCATATGTGTGGGCGTGAGGTGTGACATTTGTGCCTGAAATTGAGCCTTAAATGGTGCTGATTTTTTTTACACAGCTGTATATGTAGGAGAAGCTCTGTGCATGTTTATATGTGTCTATCTATGGTTGTGTACGTACAGGAGAATAAGTATCCCAGCTTCATCTTCAAAGCGTCTGATGAAGTGGGATTTTCTCCCACAAAAGCTCATGCAATAAATAAGTCTGTTAGTCTTTAAAAGTGCTGCAGGACTCCTTGTTTGTCCCAGCTTTGTACGCGGTGTGTGGGTGGGTGAGGGGGTTATGTCAGAGAGAGCTTACCCAACAGTTGTTTGCATGAGTGTGTGTCTGTACATATTTGTGCACATTTGGGCACTGTGCATATCAGTGAACTTGGTGCCTTTTAGCTCTTCTGTCTTTTGTTCTGTGGCAGTAGCTTGAGCTGAACTGTCATTAAATGCCAGGAAAGCAAAATGAAAATTTCCATCTATTACTGGAAATTGCTGCTTTAGTCATTGGGGTGATATTTTTCTGAGCTTGGCACAGAGCCTAAAAACATCACCACAGCAGAATGAGTGGGTTGGAACTCCATTAAACTAGTCCCTATTGATGCTTTCAGATTTCAGGGGATTAGAGCCCACTGACTTTTTTTGCCACTTGTATTTTATTTATTTTTTAAGGTAAAAAATGTAGGTTCAGCAGAAATATTTTGCAAATTCATGTTGATTGCACTGAATTGTTCACTTTGGAAAAGAAACAGCAAAAAAATCAAAATGCTTTCTTTTTTGACATTCTCTAAATGAAATCTTTTGCATTTTTTTAACTCAAAATTTCCTTCAATGTTATTTTTAAGTTAAAAAAGAAAGCTCAAAATCAAATCAAAACTTTTTCTTTCAACTATTTTTTTTAACTGTTCAATGCACTGGAAAATGTTATTTTTAGTTCAGTCTGAAACTGGTTTCCCCTGTGATTTTTTTGCCTTGCCAGCAGAACAAAAAAATCCGCTATTCATTGAGCTTGACAGGGGATTCCAGGGGGTCTCACATGCAAGCAGCTGTATTGTGCTCTCCACACAAGTTGTGTACAATGCACTCTGCCTTTTTTTCAGTGTTTTTCTCTAGAAATTGCTTGTTGATTTAATCAGCAGCCAGATGACCACCTATGCTTCCCCACTCAGGAGCTGCCTCCTGGTTGACTGGGCAATGGATTCTGTTGCTCATACCCTTATTTTGAAAGTTGGATAGGGCAGCAGGCACCCATGACCCCACTCACCCCTTTAGGAGCCAGTCTCTTTTCTCTGGGCTTGCGCCTTTCCAGGAGCTAAAGGATGGAATTAATTGCAAAGAGCAGACTGGAGTTGTTAGCAGAGACAAGCACATGTCATTGTAGCTGTTATCGGGTGGCATGCTCTCTGTGTGTTGATAGTTAACTACTAGGTTAGGAACAGTCTTGTCACTGACAAAGTTGAAGGGCAGCTTAGTTGATCTGTGGCTGTCGACCCTAGGAAGGTCTTCAAAGATCACATGATGGTTGGATCAATACTGTCAGCAAACAAAAGGGAGAGACACTAATCAGGCTAGCTCAGTCACTTACATTCTGAAAAACCTGCAAAGGTCACAAGGTCAGTTCTAAAACCGAATAAGTTGCCTCTTTCCCAGACTTTCATATCCCAAAACACTCACATGGCCCATGAGGATCCCATGAAGATCACTAATAGGGAAAAGCACGTCATTGTTCTAGCTCATATAATTCACAGAGTTTAGCAACATTATCAGCAGGGCCCCTAGATATATTTGGGACTGGCCCACCTACAGAGCTGTTGCATGGACATATGGTATGTACCCAAGATCATTATATAGAAGTTACAGGAACTTCATGGATGGAGCAGACAGGATAATCAGGCTCCTGAGTTACAAAGACCAGAAAGAATGTGATGTATCTTAAGAAGTTGCTTCTCCTTGTGCTTACTTTTGTTTACAACCTCAAACGGGCATTTATGCAAGTAGAGAGTGTACCCAAGTAACAGCTAGGAACTCCAGAGTGCTGTAGCCACAGAGAACACACAAAACAATATAAATCTTCACTCAGTGCCCCATGCGTGCTGGAAGAGCAAAGCCATGGAAAAAGTTCAATAAATGAGAACTTCATGGGACAAAAAAGCTCGAGAGTTTAACTCTTGGACCTGTGTTGGCACTCTTCTGTTCTTTCCTCTCATGTTGGCACCATTATCGTAGCCCGTGTCAGCTATCACATTTCCCATATTTTCCATCTTCTTAAGAAGCACATTTGTCATATCAGCTCCTGTAGTATCACCAATATCAATAAATTCTAGAAAATGCTCTCTGACAGTCACCATTGCAGAGACATTTTCACTAGGTTCTGTTGTTACAAAACGCACCATTAAAGTAATTTGTTCCGTATGGGTAATGTCAGGTATGCAGTCCAGAATAACAGAGTAATATCTTGCTGACTTCAGATCTGCCACAATCTTCTGTTTGACTTTTGTTACCAGTAACTGTATGATCTCATTTTGAATTGTTTTTCCAAGGTAGTAGTGTGTGTAGATTTCTTGGGGAGGGGTGGGGGTGTATGTGTGTGACTCTTCTTAGTGTCAGGTAATGTTCAGGTGTAATAATATTATATTCAGGTAATGTAAGGTGTCCAAAACCTAGGCCACAAGATCAGCAGTTGAAAAGAGAAAAAAAAAGAGTCAAAGAGCATAAAGATGGGAGAGGCCATAAAACTGTTAAATTAGATAAAGCTGACTGACCATTACAAGAGTGCAAACAGAAGGTGGGGTAAACTAGCTGCAGAGAGGAGGGGGAGATTAACAGACCCTCAGCCCTCTGGCTAGATAACCGCAGAGAGAGGAGGGGGAGTCAGAGAGAGGCCTTCTGACAACCTCCAAATAATCAGCGAAAAACAGCTGGACCTCAGGAGTAAAAAATACCACATCACTGCGATCTTTTGGGCCATAAAAGGAGACTCGTTATGGAGGCGAATTCAGAGTTATTTGTCTCAGTTTACTCTGAGGCAAAGGGGCTCTGGGACCAATGTTCCCTCTAAGGTTTGGCGGCTTGTGTGCAAAATTTTCAAGCCGTGTGCAAAACTTTTTCTGAATAAAATTTTTGTGTAAACTCACACGACAGAAATTATAGGCATTAATTGAAGTTAAAATAATTGTAAATAGAATTAATTAATTGTGTTTAATTGAATTTGAATGAATTTTGAATTGAAATTTAATTTTTAGAAAGGTTTTTATTTAAAATTAATTTTTAAAAGGTTTTTTTAAAAAAGGAAGGAAAAAAAGAAGGGAGGAAGGAAGGAAGGGAGAAAAAGAGAGAAGGAAGGAAGAGAAAGAAGAAAGAGGAAGGAAAGAAGAGAAAGAAAGAAAAAAGAAGGAAAGAAAAAGGAAGACAAAGAAGGAAAAAAGAGAAAGGAAGAGAGAGAGGAAGAAAGAAAAAAGAAGGAAGGCAAAGAAGAGAAAGAAGGAAAGAAAAAGGAAAGCAAAAGAGAGAAAGAAGGAAAGAAAAAGGAAGGAAGGGAGAAAGAAAAAAGAGAGAAGGAAGGAAGAGAAAGGGAGAGAAAGAAGGAAGGAAGAGAAAGGGAGAGAAAGAAGGAAGGAAGAGAAAGGGAGAGAACGAAAGAAAGAAAGAAGGAAAGAAAGAGAGAAAGAAAAAAGAGAAGGAAGAGAAAGGAAGGAAGGAAGCAAAGAAAGAGAGAAAGAAGGAAAGAAGAGGAAACAGGAAGAGGAAGGAAGGAAGAGGAAAGAAAGAAAGAAAAAAGAAGGAAGAGAAAGAAGAAAGAGGAAGGAAAGAAGAGAAAGAAAAAGGAAGAGAAAGAAGAAAGAGGAAGGAAAGAAGAGAAAGAAAAAAAGGAAAGAAAAAGGAAGACAAGGAAAAAAGAGAAAGAAGGAAGAGAAAGAGAGAAAGAAAGAAAAAAGAAGGCAGGCAAAGAAAGAAAGAAAGAAAGAAAGAAAGAAAGAAAGAAAGAAAGAAAGAAGAGGAAACAGGAAGAGAAAGAAAGAAAGAAAGAAAGAAAGAAAGAAAGAAAGAAAGAAAGA
>ML685891.1:273476-289481 GCA_007922175.1 Pelusios castaneus
GAAAGAAAGAAAGAAAGAAAGAAAGAAAGAAAGAAAGAAAGAAAGAAGCAAGCCAAGGCCGCCAGCGGGGGAGGACCCTACCGCGGCCCTGGGAAGCCGCCGGTGGGGGGGGGAGCATACCCCAGCCCCGGAGGCTGATCCCGGCCTGGTGCTGGGAGGCTGAGGCCGTGGATTAGCCCAGCCCTGGCCCCGGGAAGGAGGCGGACGGCGGGTGGGAGCCCGGGAGCCCGCCGCAGCCATCCCTCTGGCCCGGCCGTGTGGGGCAGGCAGGCAGGCCCGCGCTCCGGACCCTAGCCTGAGCCTGCCTGTCCCACCCTGGGGGCAGGGAGGGCCAGCCCAGAGGCCGGGCGCAGGCCGGGTGTGCCGCGGCAAAGCGGCTGCCCCGGGGGTTGGAGGGAGCAGCGGGGGGCCCTCACTGCTGCGCGGGGGGTGCGACAGCCACTGCGCGGCCGTGCACCTGCGCAGCTTAGAGGGAACACTGTCTGGGACTGATCACCCCACGAGTACTCCCCATCCAGCCCAGCAGGATGTGGACGGGCTGGGTGAAAGGAACCTCGAAGGCCTTGCCAGCTGACAGGAAAGAACATCAGACCAGTGATCTGATAACCAAAGGAAAGGTAATTAAAGTGACAGGAGTCCAGAGTAGCGACTGGCTCCTAAGCAAAAAGTAACACAAAAAGTTTTGGGGTTTTCCCAGCTTTATGCTGAGACTCTTAAGTAAAGGAACAAAAGCTGCATCAAGCCTTAGGTTTGGAATTGATGTAGGAACTGGGGAAGGTATAGGATTTTGCTTTGGATATAATTGTGCTAGCATTTCTGCTTCTCTGTTTGTGTGCTTATAGATGTTCTTATTCTATCAATTATAATGTTGTGAGAGAGTGTGTGTGGTGAAATTATAAGCCGGTGACCAGGACTGAGACTAATCTGTGTACAGCCGCCCCAAAGCCCCCCAAAAGGCTTTGAAAGCAAGAGTGCACAGGTGAACCTCGTGTCCCACTGGATCCCCTTCTTTTGTGAATGCATAAATGGGCACCCTCTGTGCTTGGCATCCATGCTGTTATAACTCTGCTGCAGGGGGGAGGAAAGTGTGAATGGGGGATAACCGTTGACCAGATCTGGGACTAAATCCTGTGTGCCACAGTACATAGGTGAACCTCATGACACAGCAGGTGTGAATGAGATCCCTATACAACAGCACAAAGAGTCCTGTGTGATTGTGTTTTACATATGGGCTTGTGTTCTTGATTGCATTGGATTATGTGTATATTGGGCTCTGTTATGCTCTCTATGCCATGTGTTCAAAGCCATACTAATGCAAAACTCTGAATCTGCATTCATGCAATAAGCAGCATTGCAGTTTAGAGAGTTTGTGGATATATTGGATGTTTATTGTACTGCTAATCACTGCCTTAACCTGTGTGATTGTAATCGTAGTGCCTTAATAAATGTCACATGCATAGTAAATAGACAAAAATCATTGTTAGTGGTGTTCTTTGCCTAGGGGCTTTGGGAGCTTTCCAACATCCGCATTTAAAAGGACCGGGTATTTGTTTAGGCACCTTTCCCCCTTGAGGGGATAAAGCTCTAACACTTAGATGATCCTGAAATACAGCATGGAACTCAGCCATCAGCTCCACAATTTTAAGGAAATTTCCATTGTTTGGCACATACAGTTGATCTGAAGTGCCATGCAATGCTAAGTTTTGGGTAACAAGCATTCTCACAATCGCAATAAGCCTTTTCAGAACATTTTGCCAGTAAAGAGACTCTGATGCAATCTTCTCTTGATGCTGATCATCTATGGTGACCTTTAATCTTAGTCTCATCTCAAGCTCTTTCCACCTGCGGAAATGGAACGCTCTCTGGTGATTTGCTGCCTTCTCTTGGCATGCCAGATTTCTAGCCAGATTTTTCCAGTCCTTTGTTCCTGTAGAACCCAATGTGGTTGGAACATTAAACTGGAAGAGTTTGCAACAAAAACAGTATGCAGCATTCTGGGTTTTTGAGTACACAAGCCATGGCCTCTCCACTTTGTCACCATTGGGGATTTCACGCCAGTAATCCGTTGGATGGAAACTTCTATTTTCATTGTCTTTGGAGAACATGAAGTTTTTCACTTGCTGTGGCCCATGCAGTACAAGGAAGTCCTTCAGGCTACTGCTCAAGTGGGTCCACAGTCGTGGATCCTCTCGACTTAAGGAACTAAACTCAGCAGCAGCTGTTTCTTGCGCCTCCACTAGCTCTTCTCTGATCTACGCTTTTCTTCAGGAATGTGCATGGTTACATTCATTTGAGATGGAGATATGGATGCTCCAGTAGCTGCCAGGTCACCCACACTCTGACTAAGTGGAAGATCAGGCATCTCCTCACCGAACACAGCATCATTGGGGCCAGAAGACTCAACGTGAACATTTGTGTCTATGTATCTCAGAAGAGCTCCTTCCTGTTTAGATGGAAAACCTTCCTTTGCTTTCTTTCTTTTTCTGAATGCTGCCCCAGAGGGACATTTTCTTCTTTCATTCATGACTGCTGTTCTGTGTCAGCTATAGTGGCTCTCAACACTCAGTTGAAGGGGACAAATAAGCAGGCTGGTAACAGGGCCTGAGTGAGGTAAGATGTCACTCTTAAGGGCCTAATGGGCTCCTGCTACTTTAGTTGACTGCCTGTTCTCCTGAAGTGGGTTTTTCAGGAAAGCAGTGGGAAACAGGAAGCTCCCTGAGAGGCTGGTGTGAATCAGTCCAGGCTCCTGGGGGTGCTAGAGAGGTACATAAGAGGCTCCTCCTCCTCTCTTTCTCTGCAGCTCCTGCTGCTTTCTGTTATTCCCTCTCACCTTCTCTCCTGCCTGCCTGTTATGTCTCTTGTGTCCTCCTTCCTCCAGCACAGCACTGCACCATCTCTGTGCATCTAGAGCAGAGAGAATAAATATGCACCAGCAACAGACACAATTTTCTACACTCTGGGTCCTACTGGTACCTCCCACCCCCAGTCTGGCACCTGAGGCGGCCGCCTCAGTTCGCTTCATGGTAAGGCCAGCCCTGTATAGGGTTACCAGATACCAAAGCACGGAAAAGAGGACAGGGAAGTATGAAAAGGAGGACATGGAGAAAAGGTAGTATTAATATCTGCCGGTCCCCGCGGCCCCTTCCCTGCTCCTCTGCCCACTCCTGCAGCCCCTTCAACAATCCTCTGCCCCCCCCCCCGTGGCCCCTTCCTGGCTCCTCTGCCCCCCTCCCTGCAGCCCTTCCCTGCTCCTCTGCCCCCTCGTGGCCCCTCTTCTGCCCCCCTTACCTGGCCGGAGGTCCAGAGCTGCAGCGGTGGCTGGCAGAGTTGTTCCTGGGCCAGGCCCCTTCTGCCCTGAGCACACTCTGTTTGAGCATGCTCAGAGTGGGAGGTTTGAAACTCCCCAGCCTGGCCGCAGCAGGACCGGGCGGAACAAGCATTCTGCCCAAGTCTGCTGCTTTGCTGGGCCCCTGGGCAGAACACACCGAAACGCAGCGTTCCGCCCTGGTTTTGGCTGTGATCCACAAATTAGCCAAACCCAGCTTTTCAGGCATATTTTGGACCCTAAAATTCTTGGCTTATACGCAAACATATACAGTAGCTTCATATAAAAAACTGAAATTTTAATCATAAGTAAAAAGCCACACAAAATCATGTATTTTTAAAATGCCTGCCAGACGGAGGACGTGAAGGTAAAAAGGAGGACATGTCCTCCTTTTGCCAGATGTCTGGTAACCCTAGCCCTGCATGGCTGCACGGGCTAGCCCCCAGGAGTAATTACAGACTCACTGAAGCTTGCACTCCTGCATTTTCTCTGCTCTGGGACTGAGCTAGCTCAATTAAAGCTAGATTGGGTGTGTTGCCATGAGCTGCAAACACATCCATTGAGTGTAGTCAGAACAAACCCATAGGACTGGTCTACAGTGAAAAGTTACATTAATGTCACTGTGTCTCTCAGAGGTGTGTGAAAAATCCATACCCCTGTGAGAAGTAATTAAACCAACCTAACCCCCAGTGTAGTCAATGCTAGGTTGATGAGCTACCACCTGTCATGGGGGTGTGTCAACTACAGCAATGGGAGAATCCTTCCGGTCTCTGCACTGAGTGTCTACACTGACACATTATAGGTCATTATACATTATACAGGTAATGCTGGAACTGCACCACTGTGGTGCTCTACCTGTAGACATAGTCAAATTCCAAAGGGGTAGCTGTGTTAGTCTATTGTAGAAAGACAACAGAGTCCTGTGGCACTTTTAAAGACTAACAGATTTATTTATCGCATGAGCTTTCGTGGGAGAAAATCCCACTTCGTCAGACGCTTTGAAGACAGGAAAGTTACAGAGTGGGAGGAAATTAAATGCAGGGGAGTGTATGACATAGCATAGCATCAGCCCCTGTGTTTGTAGTAAGGTCCTGTAGGTATCAGTTTTTAGCTCTGCACTATTTAACATTTTTATCAATGACTTTGGGAAAAAACATATAAAATAAACACTGACAATGTTTGACATGAGGATTGAGAGGATGGTAAATAATGAAGGGAACAGGCCACTGATACAGAATAATCTGGATTACTTGGGAAGTAGAATGCAGGCAACAAATGTGCACATTTTTTATTAACTGGGATAATTAATCCTTAGATCAGTTCACCAAGGATTGTGATGGATTCTCCATCAATGGACATTTTAAAATTTTAGTTCAGAGCTGTTGTCAGGAATAATAGAAAGGCTGTGTATATGGAAAAAGTGCAGAACCTTGGGTCTTGCTGTACGCAGGATCAAAATGTCAATATAAAAAGCCAGATGTTCCTAACCCTTATGGTTGTGAAGTAAACCTGCAGCATACAAACTGATGGCATCTTATGCATGTGTGCAGACACCTGGGTATAAACCATTGCACTAAAGTAAGGGCAAAGTTCCTCCATTGACTTCAGTAAGCTGTAAACTTTAGAGCCTGATACTATGTGCCTCTGAAATATAAACACTGTTATCACTATCGATATTCCCCTCAGAAACATCCAACTAAATCACGTTCACAGAGTGCAGCTGTCTTAGCGTTACCCAGGTATGCCAAAGGATGGGAATAAAGCTGCATGCTTTGAATAGGTAAACAGAACTGTTGACTCTTCCTTGGAGTATTCAAATAGCTGAGATGCTTTTTCCCATGTTTTTAAAATTTACATAGAAGCAATAAGTCATCTTTCAAACATGAGACCCTGATGTCTCTGGAGTCCTCTGAAGACCTGGAAAGCTTTGGAAGGGGCCCATTTAGTGGTGTTTCACCCCAGTACAGATGTCACCGACAGTTTTATCAGGAAAAACAAAACAAAACCAGGGTTGGAGATTTTTGTGCTTTATCTAGAAGATTGGTCGGAGCGGTAGCAAGTCACAATCACAAGCTAATACATAATGCTAGTGAGTCATTGTTTTATAATTACATGTTAAACTCTAAGAGCCAAGTAGACTAGGAAACACCTCCAATGTAGAGCTGTCATTTGCTCAGGATTTTCCTGATTATGTCAGAGCATTCCTACATTAACTGTGTCAATGCTAGACTTTTGGGTGAGATATATCCCCACCACATTGCCACCTGTGCCTCTCCACCCACAGAAGCAATGAATGAAGACCATGGTTCACAGACACTTCCTGGCGCAATGGAACTCTATAAAGCTTGTCTGCATGAGACAGAACTTTCTCCGGGGCCAGTCTGAGACTGGAATGAATTATCTCCAAGAACCATCAAAAACCTCATCTCCTTCCATTCCAAGTGCAAGGCTGTTTTTTGGAACCTGCCTTAGCTAACATAAACACACAGCAACACACAGTGTAAAAATAACACCACTAATAAAACCTACCAAAACAAGACAACTCCATTGCATGTGCTTCTTGGGAATAGGATGAGAGAACAAGCATCCCGTGACAGATGTTTAGTCACATTGCTTAATGTACAACTGGAAGGAGCTCAAACACTCAAGTGATAAGCATGGTATATGAATGCTTTGAAGTCTGTGGAAGAAAAGTGCAATATGGGAACCTTACTAGGAGAAAGGGAGAAGTTTTTAAAGTTTTATTTTAAATGCCTATATTGTGAATTACAATAATTTGAACTGCCATGTTTTTTGAGGTGCAATCCAGTGTTACCAACTCTTGTGATTTTGTTTGCTATTTTTCTTAAAGCCTTAGTTCCAGGCGTTAAAAGACTGTGAGAATCTCAATGTACTTTTTCCTTTTTTAAAAAGTTGAAAGTCTCTAGCTCTCATACAGAAAAGTTAGAAAATGTGACCACTGAACCCCTTAAAAAATTAAAACAAAAAACCAGAATGCCAATAGAAAGAATATAAAATGTAGTATCTTTAAGCTAAACTCATGATTCTTGAATGAAAAAATTACGGTTGCCAATAGCAAATAGAGGGATTGAATCCTGTCAGGTCAGGATTGAATATAGAAAACATTTCGCTAGAGGACAAAGCTGGGATTTTAAATGAGGAAAATGAGTTTTCTTGAGGAATTTGATGGAGTGAGAGAGAGGTGTGTAATGCAAAGAAGGAGTCCTATGGCACTTTTAAAGACTAAAAAATTTATTTATTGCATGAGTTTTCATGGGAGAAAATCCCACTTTGTCAGATACTGACATCACACTTGGTGGGAAGATGAAGTGTTTATTTTTTTTCATGTGAAGTATGCCAGTAGCTAAAGACTTTGGGACACATCATCCTACCACTTTCATCCCATGTAATGTCTTCTGTCTTCATTCAGGTATAGTAGCAATATAATGTACTTAACTACAATGTCAAACTCCACCCAGCAAGACCATCACAAAGGACAGAGGATTGATCCTCTCCCATTCCCACTGCACAAACTATCTTCTTGCTCCAGAGGGGTATCCGTGTTAGTCTATTGAAGAAAAACAAACAGAGTCTTGTGGCACTTTTAAAGATTAACAGATTTATTTATTGCATAAACTTTCATGGGCGAAAATTCCACTTCATCAAACACTTTGAAGATGGGAAATTTACAGAATGGGAGGAAATTAAATGCAGAGAAGCGTATGACTTAGGATCAGGTCAGGCGGTACCAGCAAATCAAAACAGATGTTAGGATTCAAACACTGGGGAACAGCACATAGAGGAAGGTGAGGTCAAATCACCTGTTGTAATGAAAGAACAATCCATAGTCCCCATTTAACCCCAAGACAACTGAGTTAAATTAGCATATACATTCAAATTCTGCAGTTTCTCTTTGAAGCTGTGATTTGTTATTCATCTATTTCAGCACAGTTGTTAGCAAGTCTTCTTGCTGCATATCTAATCCCATTGCACCCCCACCTGATTGCCTCTCTATCTCCACCCACTTCCATCTCAGCCCCATACCCATTCCTACCCTTTCCAACATCATTGCCCCAGCCTGTGCTGCACTCCCCCGACTCCCTGCACCAGCACCAGGGCTGCAGCCCCATCCCAGTGCACCCCCCCTTTCCGTGCTCCAACCCCAGAGCTACACGCCCACAACGCCTCCTCCTGCCTATTGTATCATCAACCCTGTCTTTTTCCCTATGACGTCAGAGCCAGCGCCCCCTCCGAAGGTCCCAGCCTCCCACCCGGCTCGGCCCCTGATTCGTGGATTCACAGTCCGCCGGTTTCACGTGGCTTCAGAGACTCCACCCCCAGCCTCCGCGCAGGCGCAGTGTGGGTGTGTGGTGCTGCAGCGGTACCGGACGCGGCAGGAGCCGGCGGAGCCATGGCGGGGACCCCGCAGGAGAACACGCTGCTGCACCTCTTCGCCGGGGGGTGAGTGCCCAGTGCCTCATTCCCCTGGTCTGGCTCGGCCCATCCGCCTCCTTCCGAGTCCTTTTCCTCGGGTGTCCCGGCTCAGCTCTGCCCCCTTCGTGTCCCCGGGACTCTCCCCCCCCCCCTCGCCGAAGCCGTTGGGCGATGGGGGGAGCGTGGAATGGTTCAGTCACGCGTGGACCGCCCCAGCCGCGCGCCCAGCCGTGACGCGGGCGGGGAATGTGACTGGGTAGTGAGGTTGCCGGGTCTAGGAGCTCTCACCCCCGCGCGCACACCCGGGGGCGCATGAGATTTCAGCAGCCGGGCTGGGGGAGCACGGGCCGCTGGCCCGTTGTCCTGCCGGGATGTTTTTAAGCCCCTGTAGTGTGCTCGGTGCGGACCCAATCCGTGAACCACAGCGTTCACACTCCAGTGCAGGCACACCGTGTGTACCCGCTGACAGTACAGGCCGCAGCCATGGTGCTGTCTGGAGGTGCCCAGTCTGGATCCTAGTGCCTGCCTGATGCTGTCATTACAGGCTTGGTTTGCTGAGTTTTTCACTGTAACTACTTGTTTTCAGCTGCTCAGAATCTCACTGGAAACTTTCCTTTTGGGTTGCAGTTCCCCATGCTTTTATAGGTATATTTTGATAGTGCAAACACTTGACGCTGAGCCGTTGCTTTCCCTGTCTCCATGTCACCTGCATCCAGCTGTTGGATTGTTATTGACTTGCTTGTTTTTGATACAGCCTTTACCTCTTCCCTTCTCTCATCACCTCTTTCGCCTGCAGTCTTGTTTATTGAATTAAGGCTGTGTAGGCTGCTGCTGTCTTGCCTCCCTGCAGTGGAACTGTATTGCATCCTAGCAAAATAAGATCTCTTTTCCAAATATTGCATCATTAGGGGCCAAGTAAGTCTAAAGCCTTATGATTGAGAAGGGAATGGGGTATTTTTGGTGCGATGTTGATGGCATCTAGTGGGAGTCATTCCTCCAGCAATTGAGAAGGTAGTAGGGAGTTGCTTAGAGACATGGTCAGCCCTACAGTATGCGCCTTGAGGACATTTTATATGTGGCCACTTGGCTGGAAACATGGCTGCACTGGAGTGCCACCTCCAGGGATGTCCTGAGCAGCAATTGCCATTAATATAGAAAAGCAAGAAATAGCCATGGAGTAGCAACATAGTAATCTGTGTTCCTTCCTCCAGAGGCTAAATGGTTTAGTGCAGGGGTTGGCCCGTGGGGCTTTTTGAAGTGGCCTGTGCTCCCCGGTCCCGATTCACGTATGGAAGGGGGGAGGGGGGGACCCAGACCAGAGTCAGCCCTGGGGGAAGCGCTGTGGAGGAGGTTCCAGGTTTTCATGGGCATCCAGTTCTCCCCTCCCTTTAAAAAGAAACAAACAAACAAAAACCACCTTTTAATTTAAAAAAAAAAAAAATTTAAATCTTTTTGGCTCAGGGGCCAAAAATGCAACTTTTACAAACTTGTACAAATTTAGTTATCTAAATTTTAATTAATTAATTTAAATTGAAAAACAATTTAAATTTAATTAATTAAATTTTAATCAAATAGACTGGTGGCCCTCGAGCCAAAAAGATTGGGAGCCACTGGTTTAGTGCCTCTTTCCCCTCCCATGCCTCAGTGATCCAAAGTGTGGACCTTCCTTGAGAATATCCCCATAAGGGTGAAGTTTGGACTCTGTGTAAAAATGTCACTGTTTTCCTGGAGAGGGTCAGTGTAATTCCTTCTAGATCTACAGCTTCTGATGCATATTGACTATTCTAGGTAGGGAAAAGAACATTCACAGGGCATATATTGTGCAGTCATGCTATAAGACAGGTCCACTCTGGGGCAAGCAAAGGGGAGAAGCTGTTTGCAATAGGGTCACTTGGTCCATGTCTTCAGGGTGTGGTGTCTTCTATAATTCAGACATGGGAGGGCCAGAACATTTTCTTTTAATTCAATGATAGAACAGTAGAATCTTGAGGTTTTGTTCAGATGCAAGTGAAGCGATGTGAGGATGAAGTGAAGAAGTGGGTTTGTTTTTCTTGATGTTAAAGGTGGGAATTAGCAATGGGAAGGTGAAAGGTAATGGCAGTTGACAGTTGTGGTTGACCATATGATTTATGAGGGAAGATTGAAAGAGCTGGGTTTGTTTAGTCTGGAAAAGAGGAGACTGAGGGAGGACATAACATAAGTTTTCAGGTACCTAAAAGGTTGTCACAAGGAGAGGGAGAAAAATTGTTCTCGTTATCCACTGATGATAGGACAAGAAGCAATGGGCTTAAATTATGGCAAGGAAGGTTTAGATGGACATTAGGAAAAAATTCCTATCTGTCAGGGTGATTAACCACTGGAATAAGTTGCCTAGGCAGGTTGTGGAATCTCCATCATTGGAAGTTTTTAAGAGCAGGTTAGACAAACACCTGTCAGGGATGGTTTAAGAGGGTACTTGGTCCTGCCATGAGTGCAGGGGATTGGATTCGATGACCTCTCATGGTCCTTTCCAGTTTCTATATGCTGAAATTCCGTCTTGTTGGTAGAGAATTTCAATAGCTTTATTGCTCCACGTTTTGTTTCTTGTTTACATAAGAGCACAGCTAGAGGCTTTTGTCTGAGTGAGGCATGAGACTTAAAAAGCAGCATATATCTGGTTGTGTGTTTGTGTGCTGACCTTCTGGATAGTAACACTAAAGCGTGCGTGTGTGTGTATTGATCAGAATGATAAGTGTGTTTTCCTATTGCCTTCATAAAGGGCATGCTGATGGATTCTTTGCCAGGGTTGGCATATTGTTATGACAATTTTGCAAGGCTGCTCTGAGGCAATAATGGGAGGAGTCCAACTTGGTGGATCTTGAGGACTGTGCTGGGAAAAGTCGGTTGGGTTTGCTATGACATCCAACCATATTTCATTACAAAATCATGTACAACTATGACATTTTGCTGAAATGGTTAAACTAATTACTTGAGGCTGAATCCTGCCCTTGTGTGTATCTCTTGTTGAAGCAAATGGGAACTGTGGGAAGCCATCCAAAGACCAATCTTAGCCTGTGGTTGTTAAGCAACTTGACATCGCTTAACTGAATTGAGTCGTTGGGGGAGGCAAAATGTTTTGCACAGCATATTTAGAACTTCTTGCAGAGGCTGCAATTAAAAAACAGAGCCTGTGAAAATGCTTAATCATTATTGCTAACTTGAAAAACAAATAGTATTAAAAAGTTGCAATGATTCCTGGCATTTCTGAGTAAATAACCTTTCCAGAGAGTTCTAGGCTCCATGTTTTAAGGAGTTGTAAACTTTTTCTCTATTTTTAACTGACTTTTTTTTTGGTGTGTGTGTGTGAAAGTTTAGTATATTATATGGGGGATCTTGGATGTTCTGAACGTGACTACATGAAGAAAGGGCTACAGAAGCCTTTTTCCTCCTGGATAACGTTCTGTGGTAATATTAAAAAAACTGTGTCTCTCTCACATTTTGTTGGTGGTAAGTAATTATATGACTCTGGGTTGGTTAGCTAGTTGGTTAATTTTTTTTTTTTTTTGTTAGAAGCCCATCTTTTTTTATAGTTCAGCTGTTTGCATTGCAGAGCCTTCTTTCAAAATACTTGCCAAGTGATAGTACTTCATGGACTATATGAAATTGATTGGTGGTCTTAATCTAGTTAATAGTGTACCCTTGCTTACATCTCTTTTACTAAATAGAGGGCTTCAATCTCCAGTATCTTCTGGCATCTTTCTGGAATGTTAGGTTCATCCAGTACATTAAAAACCACAAAGCTATGTTTTGTGAAGACACTATCTTTCTCCTTCTGTCCCAGAATAGTGCATGTTGCCTTAAATACAGAGGCCTCGTACACACGATCACTTTATCGCGCATTAACAATCATTACCGCGCGATAGCAACAACAGCGTACACACGTGCAATAGGGCTGTTGCGCGTTAACTGCCTTGTTGTAGCACAGTACAAAAACCACCTCGACGAGGGTGGTAGCAGTTAACGCGGAACAGCTGTTGCGCCTTTCGACTCGTGTGTATGCTTACCGCGCAATGATTGGCCTCCGGAAGTGTCCCAGCATTCCAAAGTCGTCCTCTCTGGTCTTCCCCCTACCCGTCTGTGGCCGTGACGAAACAGTCCCCGCCCTGATCAGATTCCCGGGATTTTCGAATTTCTTGTCTGTTTCACTTCCTGTTCTCTTCCTCGTGGAGTGGAGTGCAGCGCAGCTCCGATCTTCAGTAGCAATGGCAGCCCGTCGTGGAAGACGCGCACCCCTTTGGAGCACAGCAGAAGTGCTGGACCTGATCAGCATCTGGGGAGAGTCCGCTGTGCAGGCGCAGCTACGCGGCAGCAGGCAAAATTATGATATATTTGGCATAATTTCTCGGGCCATGTCAGAGAGAGGTTATGATAGAGACACTGTGCAGTGCAGATCAAAGGTGAAGGAGCTAAGAATAAGCTATCACCGAGCGAAGGAGGCAAACCGCCGTTCGGGATCAGCGCCTGCTACATGCAGGTACTATAAGGAGATGGAAGCCATCCTCAGTGAGGACCCCACAACCACCGCAAAGAGTCCCGTGGACACACTGGCCCCCCCTCATCCAGTGAATGCCAGACCCGAGCAGGATGAGGACGTGATCGATGAGGAGGAGGAGATGGAGGATGACCTGGAGGAAAGCGCAACAGCATGTAGCCAGGAGCTCTTCTGCACCCCTGCTGAGACGTCCACCCAAGACATGAATTGCAGCGTGTCCTCTGAGGCGGCAGAGGGGAGTTCCGGTAAGTTTCTCTTTCGTGCAGCTATGGCTCCTGCAAAAATGTCATTGTCCGGGGCAGGGGTGCTTGCTGTCTCGGTCCCCGCTGTGCACGCTCTTTACTATGCATTCATTAGAAGTGCATCAACACAAGCAATGATTGTCAAAAAATCATCTGTATTTAGGTCAGTAAAGGTTTCCTCGATGTACCTCCAGAGCCTACTACTCAGGTTAGATGGGATAGCGTATGTGTCTACGCTCCCGTATAAGGATACTCTGCCTCGCCAGCTGCAAAGCACAGCACTGGGAACCATGGCAGCGCACAAGGCAGCAGCATATGGTCCCGGCTGGCATCCGGTGGAAAGTAGGATATGTATTCTAGCTGGCAGGAGCACTCTGAGGAGAGAGATATTGGGTTCCATCTGTGTGCCCTGTGCAGAATGTTAGCCCCCAGTAAGCTTTCTATTAGGACGTACCTTATCCGCTTCAGCGAAGCATAGGATGTTGACTGCCCTGTACCTTCCAGTGGAATGTGCTACTGGAAGGTTACATTGGTTATCTAGGCTATATGTTAACAGCTTTATTATTTATTTATTTATTTTTTTAGATTCGACCTTCACAAGGCTGGTATCTACACCAGCTGACCGAATGAGAAACATTCGGCGGTGTGCTCGAAAAAACAGGGAGGATATGTTTCAGGACATGATGAAAGCAGCACAGGAATCTGCGAGGGAGAATCGAGCGTTGAGAGAGGAATCCCAACAGAGGAGGCAGAAACACAGGGACAAACTGATAAGCATGATGAAGGAGCATACAGAACTGCTCAAGAGCATGATTGCTTTGCAGACCCAGGCGATTAATATACGGGCTCCACTCCATACAGTTCAGCCGTGTCTGCCTCCCACACCCCGTAGTCCTTCAAAGAATTTCTTTGAAGGCCACCCGTCCCCCTGGCACACTCCAACATCCAGTCCCCCCCAGAGCTACTTTTTAGAGACCCGCAGCTACACCCACCTGTAACACCCCCCCCCTTTTAGGTTTTAATAAAACCAGTAACAAATAATTTGAAGAGTGGCTTTATTTGTACACATAGAAAATATCATAAGGTGCACCTGATGTGTCCTGGAAGTTAACTAGGGGAGGGCATCATTGAAATGGTCCCTGAGTGCCTCCCTTATGCGAGCAGCTTCTCCTTGGGCCACCCTAAAACTCCTAGTGGCTGGCTGTTTGTATGCTTCCTCGAGGCGCTGTGCCTCCATAGCCAACCCCGGGGAAAACTTTTCTCCCCTACTTTCACAAATGTTATGAAGGACACAGCACGACGCAATCACAGCAGGGATGTTGTCCTCCGCCAAGTCCAGCCTCCCATACAAACATTGCCAGCGCCCTTTTAAACGGCCAAAGGCACACTCCACAGTCATTCTGCAGCAGCTCAATCTGTAATTGAACCGCTCCTTGCTGCTATCCAGGTTACCGGTGTACGGCTTCATGAGCCATGCCATCAGTGGGTATGCTGGGTCTCTCCCGATGACTATGGGCATCTCCACATCCCCCACTGTAATTTTTTGATCAGGGAAGAAGGTACCCCCTTGCAGCTTCCGGTATGGACCAGTGTTCCTGAAAATGCGGGCATCATGCACCTTTCCCGACCACCCTGCATTGATGTCCGTAAAACACCCCTTGTGGTCCACGAGTGCTTGCAGCACCATGGAGAAGTAGCCCTTCTTGTTGATGTACTCGGTCGCGAGATGGTCTGGAGCCAAAATCGGGATATGTGTGCCGTCTATGGCTCCCCCACAGTTAGGGAATCGCATGGCAGCAAAGCCGTCCACAATCTCACAAACATTGCCCAACGTCACCGTCCTCCGTAGCAGAACGCGATTGATGGCTTGGCACGCTTGTGAGAGGGCTAATCCGATGGTGGATCTCCCGACTCCAAACTAGTTTGCAACCGACCGGTAGCAGTCAGGAGTCACCATCTTCCAGACAGCAATCGCAACACGCTTCTCCAGAGTTAGGGCTGACCTCATGTTGGTGTCTTTCCGTCGCAGGGCAGGGGCCAACTCTGAACACAGTTCCAGAAAGGTTGCTTTCCACATTCGAAAGTTCTGTACCCACTGCTCGTCATCTCACAGCTGCATAACAATGCGATTCCCACCACTCGGTGCTCGTCTCTCCCGACGAGAAACAGCGTTGCACCATGTGCAGATGATCGGTGAAGGAGCTGAGCAATGCGGTGCTGTTGCTCTGCATGGCATCGATCAGCCCCTGCTCCTCAGCATCCTCGTCTGACTCGGACCTCATTGCGTACTGAGCAACCAGCCGAGATGTATTTAGAATGCTGAAGGCAACAGTGGAGATCAGAGCAGGATCCATGCTGTCGCTGTTGTGATTGCTCGCAAGTGGTGCGGTGCGTCACTGCACTGTTGAAAATAGGCTCGAGTTGCTATTGGCAACGAGGAAGACGCAAGGGGAACGCAGCGCACCACTGGAAACCAAGAGTTTACCCATGGCGCTTTGCGTTCCTTTCCTTTATCCCATGATTCCAAGCGCCTTTTGAGGGAAAATTGAACTGTGGGATAGGTGCCCAGAATTCATTGCGCTACACCGCGATATTGCAAAGAATTCTGTTGCGTTGCAAGGAGCGATGTGTGTACGCGCTCTCCTGTCATAAAGATCATGTGTTTTTTATAGCGCAATTGCCATGTTGCGCTTTAATCTGATCGTGTGTACATAGCCTGAGCCCGACCACTGAGGTAAAGGCCTTATCTATTCATTTATGTAGATAATAAAGATGCCTATCCCAACTTCCAGGAGCCATAACATAATCATAAAATTAAATTGATCCTTGGCAACATTAAAATGAGTTCCCCAGGGACTTACCCATTTCCCTTCACAGTGTAACCTTGGCTTTCTACAGAGACCCCAGTGACAGAACAGGTATCTTTTGCAGCATGCTTAGAAAGTTGTCGAGCTGTTTTGAATCAAGTGGTGACTGATGTCTTAGAGCCCTCTCAGAATACGTGCCACCAGCTGTCCACTCTAGTTCAAGCACCCTTGTCACCACAGGTTTGGCAATAAGGCACAGAGGCGAATTTCAGGTAGGCTTGGCATTATACAGACACATTAATAGAAAATAGTCCCTGGGGTAGAGATTTATTCTTCCTTTCAATCATCTATGTTTAATGACTAACTTTTCACACTTTGCAGTATTGATCCTGTAAGAAACCCAGCCAATGTGAATGTGCCTTACTATCCTCTATTGGATTGGGTTGCAATTGATCAGCTATGTGCACAGATGGTCCCTGTATTGCTGTTATATGATTGAGCTGAACACCACAGAAATGTCTATAAAAACGAAAATAACAAAGCAGTAGTGGAGTCTTTCATTTAAGCTCATAGCTTTCACTTTTCAGGCCAGAGGGTGCCAGTTCTGTATCTGCTGTCTGTGTGTAATTCATAAAGGCAGTTTTATGCAGCATAGTGATGACTATA
>ML685891.1:304081-314348 GCA_007922175.1 Pelusios castaneus
CTTTTCTCTTCTTTGCCTTCCTTTCTCTTCCCTTCCTTTTCTCTTCTATTTAGTTTACCGGTACTATTTGGTTCAGAATATTTTTTTCTTGTTTTCCTGCTCTAAAAACTGGGTGCGTCTTATGGTCAGGTGCGTCTTATGGTCCGAAAAATACGGTAGTCTGTTTGTAAGACTTCAGAACTTCCTTATTCATTCTCGCTTTCCCTCCTTGCCTCACTACCCCACGCTACTTTATAGTATTTGAACCTCAGTGAGCCACAAACGTGCATATTGTCCTAACCGGGAGTCTTGCCCCATTTCTCAGCAAAGATGTAATAACAGAGGGGTGGTGTGAGCTTACAGGAAGGTTATGCATGTTACTGGGGCGTTACACAATACGTGCAAAGGAACATTTGCTAGCATGCAGTGAACAGTCAGGATAATCATTGTAAATGACATTTGTCAAAATAAATGAACAGGCTATATCTTGCAACCCACTATCTTTGTTTTTTAATCATGTTTGTTTATTTGCTTTGAAGTTAGTGTAGTGTATTGCTCAGATACACACACTAGTTGCTAATCACTTGAGATGTATCTACACTGTATGCTAAGCCCTCCTTCTGTCCAAACACACATCAGTCTGACTAATGTCAGCAAGCGCTCAGGACATGGGTCCTAGAATCATGTGAGGACTTTGGGCTCTGACCCACCCCACTATCATTTTGCACTGTGGATGCAGCTTAAGCTGCAGACCCAAGTCAAAAGATCTGTGGAGTGCGGTATGGATGCGTTTGTGTGGCTGTGGTACCCTGGTCCAGCAATTGTAAGACCAGTTATGCAATGCAGGATGCTCAGGTGTGGACTTGTAACACCAGGTCCACAAACCTGCATCCCACTGGACTTATACCAGCGGGAGTGCTGAGAGCCATTGAACCAAACTCTAAATCCTGTATATAGTGGAAACCACTTCGAGCCAGGTGATGCGGCAGCACCTGATGCACCCTTAGTTCCAGCACATATGACTTGCAATATAAGTCGGGCCTTGTCTACACTGATGGCAGCAAATTCGCCACTGTCAGTTCACTCTTCCAGGTTTGATTGAGCAGTCAGTCAAGACACACTCAATCGATCTCGAGTTCGATGCAGTCACTCCAGGCCCATAAGAAGAGTAGACCGCATTTCTGTTCGGCTTAGCGCAGTGTGGACAGGGAGGTAAGTGGGAATTACTAAGTCAAATGGAGATACGCAAGGTATTTTATGTACCTTCAGCTGCTGCCGATAAGTGCCACGAGTGTAGACTAGGCTCTAGACACATCTTTAAGGGTTTGTCTACTTTGGGAAATTCAGGAAATTAATTCCAAATTAACTAAAGGTGTGCATTTAAACACCACATTAACTCTTGTGCGGAGACACTCATTCAGAATTTAAGTGACCTTAATTCGGTTTTGTTCAGTAATGAATGAAGCTAAACTGAGATGCAGTCACTTTAATTCTGAATGAGGGAGTTAATGCAGTTCAACTAATCCACTTTAGAGTCACATCCTTAGTTAAGTAAGATGAACTTTCCTTTGACCCCAGTAAACAAGTCTTTAGGAGCTACAGTCTTCCATACCATTTGCTGACAGGAAAAAACCTTGAGTCAAAGAAAAGGAAAAAAGGAAGACTAAAGCAGAACTTGGGTTTATCAGCATATAGATAACTAGTAAAGTGAAACAAACAAGGAGTCGTGGGGCACTTTTGAAGACCTACAAATGTGTTAGTCTTTAGAAGTGCCATAAGATTCCTTGTTTGTTTTGTTGAACTGGACTGACATGGCCACCCCTTTGGAATTTGTCAATGTGGGAAAGTGATAAGAGTTGAACAATAAGAGCAGAAACCATGACGTGGTGTTACAGTTGGAAAAACAATAGACAAACTGAAATAAAACAACTGCTTTTATTACATATCTTTGTTTTGATTCTTTCTGTAATATGGCAATAGTTTGTATCAAGGACAAGATTTTCTTGATCCTTGTGAATAGTGGCAAGTGCACAGGCTTGGAATATGCTGGTGGTTTTTTTTGTTTGTTTGTTTGTTTGTAAATGTTTGTAACATGGTGTGAGCTGGTTAATATATAAATTACGTATGAGCTTCCTGTATCCAGGTCAAGGAGTCAATCCTCTTTGTCTACATCACTTGTCCTTTTGCCCCGTCTCCTGCCTCTTGTGCTGTTTGCAAATACCTGCTAGTTCTTCAGGGCAACTGATGAACTTGAAGGCCTGGGATACCTCTGCCTGCCTCTTGTGAGAAGAGAGCATATGAACAACTCTTTAAAAATTGCCATTCTGAAGGAGAGAAGGATATATGTCACATCCAGTGTTTTCCCCAGGAATTGAAATTGGGGGGTGTTTGAATTTACATGGGATGTTTGAGGGCCAGTGAGGTGGGGGGAGGGGGTATGAAGGGAGGCTGTATAGCACCATAGTAAAAACTGAAAAGTATTTCAGGACCATTTTATGAGATTATCACAAAGTTTGACTACTCAAGCCTTCTATGAAGCACTTTATCTACATCTTTCTGGGTTTTTTGTTTTACAAAGGGATCTTACAAAACTAGGTGCCTGGGCAACAAAATGACAGATGAAATTCAATGTTGATAAATACAAAGTAATGTACATTTGAAAAGAGAATCCCCACTATACACATAAATGATGAGGTTTAACTTAGCTGTTACTACTCAAGAAAGAGAGAATCTTAGGGTGGGACAGGACCTCATGAGGTCTTCTGATCCAACCCCCTGCTAAAAGAAAGACTGTTCCCACTAAATCATTCCAGCCAGAGCTTTGTCTAACTGAGCCTTAAATGTTTCCAAAGATCGAGAGCACCTCCTTAGGTAACCCTTTCCAACGCTTCACCACCCTCCTAGTTAGAAAGTTTTTCCTAATATCCAATCTCAACCTCCCCAGCGGCAACTTAAAACCATTGCTCCTTGTTCTGTCCTCTGTTACTACCAAGAACAGCCAAGCCCCTCCTCTTTGGGGCACTCCTTCAAGTAGTTGAAGTTTGCTATCAAATCTCCCCTCATTCTTCTCTTCTGCAGACTAAATAAGCCTAGTTCCTTCAGTCTCTCCTCCTACATCATGTGCCCCAGCCCCCTAATCATTTTCATTGCCCTCTGCTGGACTCTTTCTAATTTGTCACCATCCTTTCTGTAGTGGGGAGCCCAAAACTGGACACAGTATTCCAGATGCAGCCTCACCAGTGCCGAATAGAGGGGAATAATCACATTCCTTGATCTCCTGGCAACACTCCTACTAATGCAGCCCAATATGCCATTGTTGGCCTCCATTGTGGATAGTTCTCTGAAAAATTCTGTTCAATGTGCAGTGGCAGGCACAAAAGCTAATTGCATGTTAGGAATCAATAAGAAAAGGGGATAAATAATAAGACAGAAAATATAATGCCACTGTATAAATCCATGGTACTTCCACATCTTGAATAGTGTATGCAGATCTGGTTGTCACATCTCAAAAAATATATATTGGAATTGGAAAAGGTACACAGAAAGACAACTAAAATAATTAGGGGTATGGAATAGCTTCCATCTGAGGAGAGCTTAATAAAACTGCAACTTTTCAGCTTGGAAAAGAAACGACTAAGGGGAGATATGATGGAGGTCTGTAAAATCTTGATTGGTATGGAGAAAGAATAAGGAAATGCTATTTAACACATCACATAACACAAGAATTAGGTGTCCCTCAATGAATTTAATAGGCAGCAGGTTTTAAACACTCAAAAGGAAGCATTTCTTCCCATAACACAGAGTCAACCTGTTCAGCTCTTTGCCAGAAGACATGAAGGCCAAGAGCAAGGCCAAGTGTCCAAAATAAATAAATAAATAAATTAGATAAGTTTATCTAATAGGCCCATCAATGTTATTAACTGGGGTGGGCAGGATGGATGCAATACTATGCTCTGAAATTTTCGTAGTCTCTTTTTGCCAGAAGGTGGGACCAGATGATAAGGGATGATGGATAGCTCCATGACTGCCTGTCCTGTTCATTCCCTGAAGCATCAGGCATTGGCCACTGTCAGAAGACAGATTACTGGGCTAGATGAACATTGGTCTGATCCAGTATGGCCATTCTCATGCGCTTATGTAAAAATTAATTAAAACATGTTCAGTACAGAAACTATCCAACATAACGATCTCTTAAGATAGTGATAATGTGAGATAATAACTTGGCAAATAAAGCATTTAAAAAATCTTGGTCCGCTAGGAAATGTTTATATAAGTTTCCCAGTCACAAATCTAGCATTCTGGAGCAAAGTCACTAAAACAAAGTTCAACAAACAAATGTTCCTTTAATGTGCCTCTCCCTTCTCCTGCCACTGCACCCCATTCACCGTGTTGTCCTCCTTGGTCAGTACTGGAGACCCACAGTTCAGAGGTGCTTTTGCTTGAGTTCACCTTCCAGGGAAAAGGGGAAAGAAGGCACCTCCACACTGTAACCTAGGCTTTGTGATTTTAGATCTTAGTGGGGGAACTTATGATGATGCAGACTGGCAGTCTCTCCACAGAAAGAGTGTCCCATAGCAGGTCTAGGCACTAGCACTTATTGGTGATTTCAGCCTATAATGGTCACTTATAATAACAAAAAACCCTGTATGGAGTCTAACTAAGAGCTACAAGCACTGTTTGACCAGCCCAGTCCTTGTTAAAAGATAGAGCTGATTGCTAACCAGATAATGCTTGTAACTCAGGCATCTGTCCCACCTCCACCTCTCAACTGAGAATCAATCTAGCATGGCCTCTGAACCCCCTTACTCCTTAGTGAGTTTAGTTCAATCATTTCCAAGTTCCAACCAATGACTAAATTGGTATAACCCTATGTTACTAGCGGCTGACAAAGGGGGGGGGGTGAGTATTGGGGAAATTCGGGGGGGGGAGATGTAGGGGGAGTGTCAGGAAATCCCTGGTCATACTGAGAGGCTTTGTGCTATATTCTGTTTTCTCTGGGTAGGCTTTTTTAAAGGAAGAATCAGCTGAGGACATAAATCTAGAGACTTGTTTGTAATGGAACTGGCCCACGAAAAACTGGAATGTCTGCATTCCACTCAAGAAAACCAAATTTGCCATCATAGTAAGATCAGGTGACCTAGGCAACCCAGAACATAGAACATGCAACTGAGGCTATGTACACACGATCAGATTAAAGCGCAACATGGCAATTGCGCTATAAAAAACACGTGACCTTTATTGCGGGAGAGTACGTACACATGTCGCTCCTTGCAACGCAACAGAATTCTTTGCAATATCGCGGTGTAGCGCAATGAATTCTGGGCACCTATCCCACAGTTCAATTTTCCCTCAGTCGGCGCTTGGAATCCTGGGATGAAGGAAAGGAACGCAAAGCGCCATGGGTAAGCTCTCATTTTCCTGTGGTGCACTGTGTTCCCCTTGCGTCTTCCTCGTTGCCAATAGCAACTCATGCCTATTTTCAACAGTGCAGTGCCGCACTACTTGCGAGCAATCACAACTGCGACAGCATGGATCCTGCTCTAATCTCCACTGTTGCCTTCAGCATTCTAAATACACCTTGGATGGTTGTTCAGTACGCAATGAGCTCCGAATCAGACGAGGACGCCGAGGAGCAGGGGCTGATCGATGCCCTGCAGAGCAACAGCACCGCATTGCTCAGCTCCTTCACCGATCATCTGCACACAGTGCAACGCCGTTTCTGGTCACGAGAGACGAGCACCGAGTGGTGGGATCGCATTGTTATGCAGCTGTGGGATGACGAGCAGTGGGTACAGAACTTTCGAATGCGGAAAGCAACCTTTCTGGAACTGTGTTCAGAGTTGGCCCCTGCCCTGCGACGTAAAGACACCAACATGAGGTCAGCCCTAACTCTGGAGAAGCGTGTTGCGATAGCTGTCTGGAAGATGGCAACTCCTGACTGCTACCAGTCAGTTGCAAACCAGTTTGGAGTCGGGAGGTCCACCGTCGGATTAGCCCTCTCACAAGTGTGCCGAGCCATCAATCGCGTTCTGCTACGGAGGATGGTGACGTTGGGCAATGTTCGTGAGATTGTGGACGGCTTTGCTGCCATGGGATTCCCTAACTGCGGGGGAGCCATAGATGGCACACATATCCCGATTTTGGCTCCAGAGCGTCTCGCGACCGAGTACATAAACAGGAAGGGCTACTTCTCCATGGTGCTGCAAGCACTCGTGGATCACAAGGGGCGTTTTACAGACATCAATGCAGGGTGGTCGGGAAAGGTGCATGATGCCTGCATTTTCAAAAACGCTGGACTGTACCAGAAGCTGCAAGGGGGTACCTTCTTCCCCGATCAAAAAATTACTGTGGGGGATGTGGAGATGCCCATAGTCATCGGGGGAGACCCAGCATACCCACTGATGGCATGGCTCATGAAGCCGTACACCGGGAACCTGGATCGCAGCAAGGAGCGGTTCAATTACCGATTTGAGCCACTGCAGAATGACTGTGGAGTGTGCCTTCGGCCGCTTAAAAGGGTGCTGGCGCTGTTTGTATGGGAGGCTGGACTTGGACGAGGACAACGTCCCTGCTGTAATTGCGGCGTGCTGTGTCCTTCATAACATTTGTGAAAATAGGGGAGAAAAGTTTTCCCCGGGGTGGGCTATGGAGGCACAGCGCCTCGAGGCAGCATACGAACAGCCAGCCACTAGGAGTATTAGGGGGGCCCAATGAGGAGCTGCTCGCATAAGGGAGGCACTCAGGGAGCATTTCAATGATGCGCTCCCGTAGTTCACTTCAAGGACTCATCAAGTGCACCTTATGAGATTTTCACTGTGTACAAATAAAGCCACTCCTCAAATTTTTTGTTACTGTTTTTATTAAAAGATAAAAGAGGGGTGGTGGTGGTTGGGGGGTTTTGGAGGAGTTACAGCTGGGTGTAGCTGCGGGTCTCTAAAAAGTAGCTCTGTGAGGGACTGGATGTTGCAGTATACAAGGGGGATGTGTGACCTTCAAATAAATGCTTTAAAGGACTACGGGGTGTGGGAGGCAGACACGGCTGAAGTGTCTGGAGTGGAGCCCGTGCATTAATCGCCTGGGTCTGCAGAGCAGTCATGCTCTTGAGCAGTTCAGTTTGCTCCTTCATCACGCTTATCTGTTCGAGCCCTGTGTTTCTGCCTCCTCTGTTGGGATTCCTCTCTCCAGGCTCGATTCTCCCTTGCGGATGCCTCTGTTGTTTTCAGCAGGTCCTGAGAAATATCCTCCCTGTTTTTTCGAGCACGCCGCCGAATGTTTCTCATGCAGTCAGCTGGGGTAGACACCAGCCTTGTGAAGGTCGTATCTAATAAAAACAAGAATAATAAAGCTATTGTTCACACATAGCCTAGATAACCAATGTAACCTTCCAGTAGCACATTCCACTGGAAGGTACAGGGCAGTCAACATTCTATGCTTTGCTGAAGCGGACAAGGTACGTCCTAATAGAAACCTTACTGGGGGCTAACAATCTGCACAGGGCACACAGATGGAACCCAATATCTCTCTCCTCAGAGTTCCCCTGCCAGCTAGAATACATATCCTACTTTCCACCGGATGCCAGCCGGGACCGTATGCTGCTGCCTTGTGTGCTGCCATGGTTCCCAGTGCTGTGCTTTGCAGCTGGCGAGGCCGAGTATCCTTATACGGGAGCGTAGACACATACGCTATCTCATCTAACCTGAGTAGGAGTCTCTGGCGGTACATCGAGGAAACCTTTACTGACCTAAATACAGATGATTTTTTGACAATCATTGCTTGTGTTGATGCACTTCTAATGAATGCATAGTAAAGAGCGTGCACAGCGGGGACCGAGACAGCAAGCACCCCCGCCCCAGACAATGATTTTTTAGCAGGAGCAATAGCTGCACGAAAGAGAAACTTACCTGAACCCCCCTCTGCCGCCTCAGAGGACATGCTGCAATTCATGTCTTGGGTGGACGTCTCGGCGCGGATGCAGAAGAGCTCCTGGCTACACGCTGTTGCGCTCTCCTCCAGGTCACCCTCCTCCTCCTCCTCGATTACGTCCTCATCCTGCTCGGGTCTGGCATTCACTGGATGCGGGGGGGGGGGGGGGGGAGCGATGTGTCCACAGGATTCTTTGCGGTGGTTGTGGGGTCCCCACTGAGGATGGCTTCGATCTCCTTGTAATACCTGCATGTAGCAGGCGCTGATCCCGAACGGCGGTTTGCCTCCTTCGCTCGGTGATAGCTTATTCTTAGCTCCTTCACCTTTGATCTGCACTGCACAGTGTCTCTATCATAACCTCTCTCTGGCATGGCCCGAGAAATTATGCCATATGTATCGAAATTTCGCCTGCTGCCGCGTAGCTGCGCCTGCACAGCAGACTCTCCCCAGATGCTGATCAGGTCCAGCACTTCTGCCGTGCTCCAAATGGGTGCGCATCTTCCATGATGGGCCGCCATTGCTATTGAAGCTCGGAGCTGCACTCCACCCCATGAGGAAGAGAACAGGAAGTGAAACAGAGGAGAAATTCGAAAATCCCGGGAATTGAAACAGAGCGGGGACTGTTTCGTCACGGCCACAGAGCGGGTGGGGGGAAGACCAGAGAGGATGACTTTGGAATGCTGGGACACTTCCGGAGGCCAATCATTGCGCGGTAAGCGTACACACGAGTCGAAAGGCGCAACAGCTGTTCCGCGTTAACTGCTACCACCCTCGTCGAGGTGGTTTTGGATTGCCCTACAACTGGGCTATTGACGCGCAAGAGCCCTATTGCACGTGTGTACGCTGTTATCGCGCGATAATGATCATTAATGCGCGATAAAGTGATAGTGTGTACATGGCCTAAGAGTTGATCAGTTTTTATTGATTTTTGGTGCTTCTCTGACCTTCAGAACCCTCATGTGATTGGTCATCTATGCGAGTATTGAGTAGAAAATGATTCGCTGAATCTTTCTGAGAAAAGGAAGAGTTAGTGCTCCTGAATCTATTTCTGAACTCTTCTTTTCTTCCCCCATGCCAGAAATACCCCTTTCCCCAAATTGACATAAATTATAATTCTTGCAGTAGGAGAAGGTAGGATTAAGAATGCCTTTGTTACATACAATGACGTTTTGATGTAATATCTTTTGCTGACACTGTGCTCTGATTTGTGTCTTACAGGTGTGGGGGTACAGTTGGTGCCATTTTTACATGTCCCTTAGAAGTAATAAAGACCAGGCTTCAATCTTCAAGGCTAGCTTTCCGGGCTGTCTACTATCCTCAAGTCCAGCTGGGGACAATCAGTGGGGAAGGAATGGTCAGGCCGACATCGGTATCACCTGGACTTCTCCAAGTTCTGAAGTGAGTACAGCTTTTGTTAATCATAGCATCATTTGCAGCCCAATGGACTTGACACTGATTTTACACTTGAATGGTATCATTCTGGATTCACATGGGTGTGCAATAGAAATTGGGCCTTACATATTTAGCATCAACTGAAAAGTTGAATTAACCTTTAAACATTCATCTTGTGGGAGCATCTTTTGAACTGTCAAAGGAACTTATTTAAAACAGTGCTGAGAAGCTTTTCAAAGAGCATGGTTTGGATAAGTGTCTGGAGGTATTATTTTTAAATAGATTCATTGGAGCTAAGCTTTCTGGTAAGCATTAAGCCCCAGGGATCAAGAGTCGGTAGTTATTTTTTTGCCAGGTGATATGTATGTCAGCTTACAGGAGCAGTCTTAAAAATATGCCTTTCCTATGTAGCACTTCGTATACCCAAGGATATGTGGATTCTTGTCCCCATCAGCCTTGGGATTTCTCATGTTTCTCAGTCTTTCAAATCTAAGCAGTGCAGTGGGCAAGCCCTAGTGGTTGAACCCCCACTCTGGCTGTGTGACTGAAAGACTAAACGAGCCGCAGACACTGTACTTCTCTCTCTGATCTCTGGAGCCGGTCTTTCTAGCTCAGAGTTGGAGCAGCATGGGAGAAAACCCTTTGTTGTTCCTGTCCGTGCTGTGTACATGTTCTGGGGACTTTGAGCTGTGATTGTCACTCTAACTAGGTTCTGCAATCCACTCCTCCTGTTTTAGGGAGCCTCATTCCTTTTGTTTTGATGGACTGTGTCCATCCTTCTAGGGTTCTGTGCCCTCCCACCCCCAGTTGCTTGATGGACAGAATTCACCAACCCATCATCAAATAGTCTGGTGCCTTGACCTAAAATGTTTGCTTGTTTGTTTAAGTAAGAGCCTATCAACTGGGGAGGAAGTATGTAAAGGCTGAGAAAAACATAAACTGTTGAGCAATAGCCAACATGGTTTCTGTAAGG
>ML685891.1:314748-329515 GCA_007922175.1 Pelusios castaneus
GGACCTCTGGTCTGACCCAGTACGGCCTTTCTTATGTTCTTATGAGACACGTGGTGTCTTACATTGCTTGACTGCCACTGTGTTTTAGAGCAGTTGTTCTCAAACTTTTGCTGGTCATGACGTGATTGGCAGTGTGCGCAGCCTTACAGGACACACCAGCCTACCCCCCAAGGCTGAATCTAGCTCAGCCCTTCGCTTTCCATGACACACTTACTGCTCTGTGGTGACACAGTGGTTGAGAACTTCTGTTTTGGAGTACTAGGCTGCAGTTGTTTAATAATATTGAAATGGTCCAAACTAACCTTTGATATCCCCCCTCACAGGAATGTGAAGGGATGTGTAACACATGCCGCTGCTACTGCTCTGGGTTTGCAAGGCAGTAGCATGATGGTCTATATTTGGGATTGCTTTTCACAACAATCTATCAAGGACTTTCCTTTAACGTTTATATTCTGCCAAAAATTACAGAATTGGCAGCTTCAAGTCTGAGATTTTCCAGTGGTGTTTAGGCTGCCAGGTACTCTGTTCCCAGGCTCTTTGAAACAACAGACTGATCAAACTAACAATTCAGTTTATACATTCAGAGCATGCTTCCTGTCTTTTACATTTGTCACATCCTTCGTGATCATCCCACTTCTCACGTTTGCAACTACCTGTTGCAGATCAGGTGAGACTTGATTTCTGTCCAAGGAAATGAACTGTTGTAAACAGCCTTACATGATGTAATTGAAGCTCAATACCTGGGTGTTGGAAGGTCTAGCTGATCGCTGGTGTTGGGAGCTCTTTCTGGTATTGCTGAGTACATGTAATTGAGGGCTTCTCTGCAGTCTTATGAAAGGTGCTGATTGTGATAATCCACATGGGAACTTGGCAGGGGTAAGAAAACACAGCATGCACAGTGCCTCAGAACTTAGAACTTCCTCCTCTTATGCTGTTTCTCACTGAATGAGCAGTCTTCCATCTGCTGCTAATGTGTGGTTTCACCCAGTGCACATATAAATCCTCAGCTGGAAGCCTGAACTTGCTCTGAAAGTTTGCTGCGCTTGTAAGATTCCTCTGCAGATTGGTAGGCTCATCGGCCTGTTCAGCCTAATCTTTTCATGACACTTGTCCAACAAAACAGCATTGGGTCTAAGGCAAACCAGTGCTCGTAAGCTAACAGTCCAAAAACCCAAAGCCCAAGCCTACGTCTCTGCTGCTATATTTTTGAAAAAAGCAAAATAAAAATTGTTTAACCTGCACCAGATTTGTATGGATACCAAATACTTGCATTTTATTTTGATCTCACTATGTCCTGCTTATGTCAGGCATTTTCTTGCACCAAAGGAAATTTCAGACCACAAAACATTGGTTGATCTATGTAATTCTGATAAATTTGGCACATCGCCAAGTGAAGCTCCATGAATTATAGAACAATATAGGAACAATCAAGTCTTCTACGGAACTGTATATCTTGTCACATCTGAACATGAATCTCGTTATAGATAAGCAATTCTTCCCCCTCACCGCATTCCCCCAAATGACAAACCTTCCTCTTTATAATTTATTTTTTGTCAGATAACTGAGTTTAGAGCAGTATGGAATGCAAAACAAGGTGGCTGGAGTAAATCTGTGCATTTTGGATGTATCTAACTCCATCTTCTCCTTTCTATAGCTCCCCTGACCTCTGCAACACAAAACAATCCCGATTAAACGGAAATCCAATAAAACCATTTCAAGGTATCCAGTACTTGTGAATAGTATTCACCTACTCTCATTTTCAGGGAGATAGGAAGTTGGATAAATCTACATCAGCCTTTTGCCATTATCTCATTTCACTTCAGCAATTGCTCAAACTCCATCACCTGCAAGATTGCTTCACTGACATCTGGAAAAGGTGCCAGGCAGCTTGATCATACTGTTTGTCTTTCAGAGACAGTAAACTTTTCTGTGCCTATAATGAATGATTTCACAAAGGATCTCAATGCACTTTCATAAAGCAATAGTGTACACTTGTTGCTGACTCCCCTTTCTTAGTTTAATGAAATCAGAGGCCCTTGACCCTTCAGTCGACCACAACTGTGTGTAAATGGGCACGTTTTCTAAGAAAAGTGCAAGCACATTGCATACTGCTATCTCCACCAAAGAAAGTGTTCAAAGACCATGTCTGTAGAGCCTTTCTTATAGATAGAGGTGCACTTTTCTCCCCAAACTAATTGCCTTGTCTATAGCAATATTGATGAAGGGGCATAGAGGGAGCAGACTTGTTCAGGATTCTTCTGTTCAGAACCTGAGTCTTCATGATTGATTCTTCAGGGAAGATGCTGTATTGATAGCTTTCTGCTCAAGCAAGCTTCTGGAGGAGGTAATGAGTGATAATGACATTTATGGGCTCCTCTTACTACAGGGGTGTTTCAATGTGCTCTAAGCAGGGTTGCATATTAGGGATTTGGGGCACAGGCTGGCTATTTTTTGTTGTTGTTTTGTGTTTGCACAGCACCTACCACAATGGGGTCATGGTTTATTATTGGAGCTTATACGTGCCACCACAACACAATACACTGGTGATGATCCTTCCTGCTGCTGTGAACTTTGAAACCTTAAAGCAGGATAAAAGGCAAATTGGGTCTTTTGCATCAGTTTGCTCTGCCTGTCTCTCCTGAAACAGCCAAGCATTGCTGAGCTGTGGGGTGAAACTAGGCACTTTGAGTGGTATCAAGAATTCCACTGAAGGGGAAAAAGCCTCCACAGACCTCTCTCTATAAATTGCTCTCATGGAGTTTTGCATTGGACTATTAGGACTAGGAGGAAAATAAATGCCAAAGAAAGACCAGGTTAAACTTGCCTGTGGAATCTTTCAGAATGGAAAACGCTCCCAGAAGAGCAAGCTGCTTGCGTGTAATCCAGTTTGGATTCTGGTGAGTCATCTCAGCTGGAAGCCACAGTCGTGACTGTTAAAGTGACAAAGAACACGCAGTCACTGGATCCGTCTCCTAGGAGACACTTAGCCTCTGAGTTTACACAGAATATTCAGCTCTGCTTTGAGGATGCGTTTCAGAAGCTTTCTAATGAGCTTGTTTTTGGGCTCTGCAGCAGACGCTGGCCAGCATCATTAATGATCTGGAAAGTAAACTCTGCAAAATGAGAGAGAGACTCAAGCCAAAAGAACAGGCCCATGTGAGGGACCTTTGGAAGAGGAGCTGTTTGAATTTCCTTGCTTGTGTTTTGCATAAGGGTATTTTTTAATAGGAGGGCAGCTACTGCCTTGCAGGTGACTATAAAATTCAAAGCAGTTCCATAGCAATGTGGCTTTTGCTGATGTGTGAAATATGGTCCATGGATGCTAGTGCTCAACCATTATTTCCTTACTTGTAAATGTCCCTATGCCACACTAAGGCTTCTTGCTTGGAATGTGACTGTCAGGCCACATACATACTACAGGAATCATCGCGCAACAAGCCCGTTGCGCTTTAAAAGTCACGTGGTTTTTGTAGCGCAGTATCGCGTCCGCACTGAGCTGCTTGTGATGGAACAGAGGCGCCTCCTCCCCCCTGCAATTCGCGATTTCACAAGAAACACAGTTGAATTGTGGGAACCTATTGCACAGTTCCATCCATCCTGATTTGGCGCTAAGAATCCTGGGTAGACGGAGAGTAGCGCTGAGGACCATGGGTAAAGTCTTGGTTGCCCATGGTGCATTCTGTTCCCCTTGCGTCACGAGAGTTGCTACTAGCAACTCGCGCCCATTTTCAACAGTACTGCATTGCTTCCCAGCACTCCTTTTTGCAGCAACATGGATCCAGCTCTGATCTCAACTGTCGCCTTCAGCATAATGAATACATCTCGGCTGGTGGCACAGTATGCGTTCAGCTCTGAATCAGACCAGGATTCGGATGACCCTGGGCTGGTGACTGCCATGCAGAACAACAGCACTGCATTGCTGAGCTCCTTCACAGAGCATCTGCACATGGTGCATCACCGGTTCTGGTCACGAGAGACAAGCACCGAGTGGTGGGACCGCATCGTTTTGCAGGTGTGGGATGATGGCCAGTGGCTACAGAACTTTCGAATGCAGAAAGCCACCTTCATGGAACTGTGTGAGGAGCTAGCCTCTGCTCTGCGACGCAAGGACACCAAAACGAAAGCCGCCCTCACCGTGGAGAAGCGTGTCGCAATCGCACTGTGGAAAATGACGACTCCAGACTGCTACCGGTCAGTTGCGAATCACTTTGGAGTCGGCAGGTCGACCGTTGGGTTAGCCCTTTCACAAGTGTGCAGAGCCATTAATCGTGTTCTGCTCCGGGGGACAGTGACGTTGGGCAGTGTGCGGGAGATCGTCGATGGATTTGCAGCCATGGGATTCCCGAACTGTGGAGGGGCAATAGACGGCACACACATTCCTACTCTGGCTCCGGAGCATCTTGCGACTGAGTATATTAATATGAAGGGCTACTTCTCCATGGTGCTTCAGGCACTCGTGGATCACGGGGCATTTCATGGACATAAATGCAGGGTGGTTGGGAAAGGTGCATGAGGCTCACATTTTCCGAAACACGGGCCTGTATCGGAGGTTGCAGCTAGGGGCCTTCTACCCCGATGATAAAATTACTGTTGGGGATGTGGAGATGCCCATAGTAATCATAGGAGAACCAGCCTACCCACTGGTGCCTTGGCTTATGAAGCCCTATACTGGCAATTTGGATCCAAGCAAGGAGCAGTTCAATTACAGGTTAAGCCGGTGCCGATAGACCATGGAGTGTGCCTTTGGGCGCTTAAAAGGCAGCTGGCGCTGTTTGTATGGGAGGATAGACTTGAATGAGGACAACATTCCAGTCGTCATTGCGGTGTGCTGTGTCCTGCATAACCTCTGTGAAAATAGGGGAGAGAAATTTCCCCCTTTGTGGGACATGGAGGCTGAGCGGCTAGAGCTTGCCTTCCAGCAGCCAGCCACTAGGAGTATCGGGGGGGCACAGCTGAGAGTTGTCTGCATAAGGGAGGCACTTAGGAAGCATTTTAGTGATGGGGACTTATAGGACACATTGTATCACCGGACAGTAGTATACTGTACTATGCTCGAATGAGTGAATAGTAAACATGCAACTACTAACAATTATTGTGTATTTTATTATTATAAAACATTAAATAATAACAGTAAGCAGTGCCTGCACCAGGGGCTAGAGATGCGTGTAGGTGCATGGCTCAATGCCATAGCTTTGTTCAGGAGTGGATGTAACATTGTACCAGGAGGGTCCGAAGACAGCATGGAGAAGACAATCTGGGCAGCATGTGTCAGGTGGCGTGGAGAACAGCTCCTGGATCCCTAGGTCGGCTGCACCACTTTCAGCCTCCAGGTCATCCTCCACCTCCACTTCCTCGTCCACGAATTGCTCGTCACTGTCTGCTCCGGTATTCTTTTCATAGCGGGGTGCCGATGTGTCCACAGGAGCTTTTGGGGTGGTTGTGGGATCCCTGCTCAGGATTGCTTCCAGCTCCTTGTAAAATCGGCATGTAACCGGCGTTGAGCCGGAGCACCGGTTTGCCTCTCTGGCTCTGTGGTATGTTATCCTCAACTCCTTCACCTTCGACCTGCACTGAAGAGTGTCTCTCTCGTGCCTATTCTCTGCCATGGCCTGAGAAATCTGGCCAAAAATATCGAAATTTCGCCTGCTGCCACATAACTGTACCTGCACAGCAGACTCTCCCCAGATGCCTGTGAGATCAAGCACCTTGGCTGTGGTCCACCCTGGAGCATGTTTGCCGCGTTGAGCCGCCATTGCTCTTGGAGAACACAGCTGCACTCCATGCCGAACAAACAGGAAGAGCGAACAGTTCAAAAATTCCCAGGAATGATGGGCGGATAGGTACAGTCACGTCACAGCCACAGAGTGCAGGAGGAAGTGCAGAAGGGATGGAATTAGAATTCTGGGACGTTTCCGGAGGCTTCATATTGCACAGCAACCGTACACGCATGAACTATCACAAAACAGCTGTTCCGCAGTAGCTGCTAGCACCTTCGTTTTGGTGGTTTACATGTTGCGTGGTAAGACAGCTGTTACTGCGCAACAACGTGGATTTGTGTGTGGACGCTGTGCCTCTTATCACACGATAATGAGAGATACTGGTGCCAGCTCATCTCAACCATTTGGTTTTTAGACCATGGGAGAGGGGAAAAAACACCCCAGAAATCAAGAATTTGGACTTATCTCAATGTAGTGTCTAAGTGTTGCCAACTCTCACTGTATTTGGTGTCTCTTTTAAGCTCCTGAAGTCTAGTGATTGTCACAATCTGTTTTCATTTTTAAAAAAGAAATTTCTAGTCTTCATAATTGTGATGACCAAGGTGTAACTTCATGGCTTAAAACTCAGAAGGCAAAGAATATGAATTCCATCACATTTTTTAAAATCTCAGGCGTTTTAAAGCAAATTTAGACTCTGCAATAGCGCATGATTTTTTTTCAGTGCTTGGGATTGGCAATCCTGCTTCCTGTGCTTCCACTTGGGAGGCCTCAATCAGAATGTGTAATGCCTGGGTTATGTCTTGTGTTTCCCTTTGGAAGGAGGAATGTGTAGGTTCCTCCTTCTGTGAACTACTCCTTATCTCCTCCCCCCCTTCCTGCCGTTCAGACTTTTTTTTTTCTGCCCGCCTTTGTCCCCCAAAACACCTTCAGGGCCATCCAAAAAGTAAGTGTGTGTGTGTGTGGGGGGGGGGGGGGGGCCGGGTGAGCTGTTTTTGTGTTTTCCCCCCCCCCCCCCCCATTCCTTCCATTTGGGGAAAAATGCAGGGTTCTCTGATTCTCATGGAGACGAGGCAACCCCCTGTGTCAGCCACTCAGGTCTAGGAAAGGTTCCAAAGCTCAGTCTCTGACCCACATTAGAGGGGGTGGGGACACAGCCTCCTACCCTTGTTAGTCCCAGGTGAGCCATTTGAAGGGGTGTAACATTTAGCAAAGCCTCTTAACTCCACACTCTTTGGTTCTCAATGAAATCTTAACTTTGAAAGCAAACCCCGGTAGGGGTTGCTGTGATAGAATGAACACTGAATGCTTTTTTTGTCTTTCAGAACTGACTTACCTTGTGATCCCCACTGACTTTTTAATAACCCAGTTCTTAACAACTTTCAAGCAATTGAACTATTAAGCTGCTCTCATATACCTCTAAGTTCTGGTGCATTAGCTTGCTTTTTCAAGTTAATAGGTAAATCAGCCAGCTTTCTAGTAAAGAGCACAACCTGATAGCTACTAGGTTGTTTTTTAAATGTAGTGTTCGCTTTTAGCATAGCTCTCCTGATCTGTGACTGATGGTTATTGTCTACCAGGACTGGTGGCCAGTGATCTTATACTTTTTTTTAGGTCAATTCTGGAAAAAGAAGGACCAAGGTCGCTCTTCCGAGGATTGGGTCCAAACTTGGTCGGAGTTGCGCCATCCAGGTAGAGATCTTAAAAGGTTCTGTTACATGTTAATAAAGAGTACATTTTAAGGCTGTGGCACAAAGATTGTACTACGCATTTTACAAATGGTCTGTCCTTCTTAAACTAGTTTAAAAAAAACAATTCATTTATGAACTAACTGCTGGCCAGGAGTAAGTGCATACAGTTCATTTCACAGGAGACCTGAGTTCTAATTCCTGCTCTGTCACAGATGTACTCAATGATTTGTGGCAAGTCGCTTATCTTCTGAGTACCTTAGTTACTCCATCTGCAAAATGGGGCTATTGCCACTCACTTCTCTTTGTAAAGCAATCGTAGATATATGAATGAAAAATGTGCTATGCAAATATATATTAAACTTAAGCCATTGTTTTGAGGTGTGCAAATTAAAGCTGAATGTCAGTCATTCATACTTAGTGCTTGCCTAGCACTTTTCAATTCCTTGTCCATTTTTCTCCTCCACCCTGGGAAAAGAGTGAATGCTAGAGCTTCTGTTTACATCATCTAAAAATCTGGCTTTTTTTTATTGGCTCCTGTATGTTTGTTTCTCTATGTATGTATGTATCTTTGCTTTCCATTATCCATTTCAGACCGTATCTTTCGCATAACTGATAGGCAGAGATGGAGCTTGGGGATGGTGGAGTACTACATAAAAGAAGGGGTTCCATTAGTATAAGACAGTCTATTTTTAAAAAAAATTTAAATGAATGTCAGGAATAAGTAACTTACTGGGCATAGGCTGGGACAAGGGAAATCTCGGGATGCAAAAAATCTGAAGATTTGTATTAACACATTAGCTTTTCCACGGGAGTATCTGAAAGTACTTTTTAAATATTGAATAAGTTTCGTAAGCCCCTGGGGAAGATGGCATCTAGGGCAGTGGTTTTCAGATTTAGGGTTGGGACCCCCTGCTGCCACCACCAAAAGACTGGAATGTATTGCTCAGAGATGTCATTGTTGGGTCACGGGCGTAAATAACTTTTTTTTCAACTGGGTCCCAAGGAAAAAAGTTTGGAAACCACTGATCTAGGGAAACAGGTAGATTGGTTAAGCAGCTTCCCCACAGTCACTGTGTGCTAGTGGCAGACCTAGAATTAGAACCCAGCCATCTTGTGCTGCAGCTGGGCACATGTCTCTCAAGCCAAGAAGGCAGACACACGCTAGCTTTAGTGTACCTAAAAAGAGCATGGGTGTTGCAGCACAGGCTAACTGCCCAGTACAAGCCCACCTGACCTTTTGGGTCCAGACTCGGGTGGCTCATCCATTCCTCAACATTCATGCTGCTGTTGGTATGGCTCTAACTGATGCAGAACTAGTACGTCTGTCTGCTTGGGCAGGGGGAGACACTATCAGGTGCAGTGTGGACATACCCCTGACTTCTCAATCCTGTGCTTTGTGTGCAAGACTACACTTCCCATTTAGGATATTAACTTACTTGGCCAGTCTTACGAGGTCATGCACTCAACTTGAAGGCATTTTGTTTGTTTATGTATGTAATGCAATAACTGTTCAACACTGCATCTGTTCAATTGCAAAACTTCAGGGAATATTTTGAGCATCAATGGGAAACACTTTATTTGCAGAGTAGGGAATTAGAAAACTGGAAGGGCAAAAACATGGGGATCCCCTAATATCTATTTAGAAAAGCCACAGCTTCAAGTAGTTCTACATTAATTATCATCAGATCAAACTGGTTGATGGCATCCATTAACACCTTCCAGCATAACAATACCCCTGTTTCATTTGTTGATACCCTGAATAATTTATCTCTCAGACAGAAAGACCAAAACAGAAAAAAGTGGTAGGTGGGGTAGAATGAGGGTATGCACAGAACCCTGGCATAGGGAAATGGGGAGCACACACCACCAGGTGGAGAGGAAACTGATTTGTGGGAAATACTGATGTACACAGAGCCCTTGCCTTGGGAGGAATGGGGTGGACACCCAGAATCCCTAGTGATGGTGGGGGGAATTAGGAAAGGAAGGAATGGGGGAAAGACAGAGCCACTGGCATTGAGAGGGAGAATGAGGGACATGGGAGTTAGACTTTTCTTAAGGGGAAGTTGCAGGGAGCCCCTGAAATAGAGGGGTGGCAGAGTGGCACACGGGGGCGTGAGAGGGTAGCATGGAGGAGTGCTATGAGCCCCTGGTGTTCACAGTGAGCTTGGCCTACAGAAGCTATGAAATGCACCACCTCTCGTTCTAAAGACAAATGTTTCTACTCTCTGGCTGTAAAGGCAGATGTCCCAGTGTAGGCTGGCACGCTGAGTCTGAGTCTTTGCCGATGAGAACAATAATGATGAGGCCCTTCTGAGATCTACCTCATTTGTCTGGACTGTGGGAGAAAGTGGTGACTGAGTTGAAATGAATGTCTGTAGATTAGCCCCTGTATTGAGTTCTTCTCTTCTTCCTGGCACAGGGCAATCTACTTCGCATGCTACTCGAAAGCCAAGGAGCGGTTTAATGGAATTTTTGTGCCCAACAGCAACATTGTGCACATTTGCTCAGCAGGCTCTGCAGGTATGTTATCACATGGAGGTGTCCACTCATCTCCCTTGCTGTAGTGCAAAGATGCCCAGTCATTATGCTTCCAGAAATGGGTTATCTGTGTCATTCGTACTCCAGAATCAGCCATGCACCATTTCCACTTCACTCCTCCAAGGATCTATCAGATGGTCCTTAATTCTTTCAGCATGTTACAACTCTGTATGGCACAAGTGCCATCCAGGGCTGCCTCAATCACATTTTTCACCTAAAGCAGTAGAAAGTGTTGGTAATGAATCGTATACAAACAGAGTTGTCTGTTTTAACATCTTTACAATGGGACCTGATTTGATTGGTATCCCTGTACGCTACCATAACACACATGAAGACAGAAGCTGCGTATTATGATGCAAAAATTCCCAGAGCTTTCTGAAAATGTACATTTTGTGTGTCTGTGTTTGTCCACACAATGTGTTGCTGTATCGCACCATGGAGAAGAGCTTTCTTGCTAAGAAATATTTATCTAGCAAATGATCTTCTAAAAGATTGAGATCAGAAGAGGTGGCTGAGTTCATTGTTGTGAAAGGCACCTCTATGGAACCAAAGTACAGGGACTGTTGAAAATCAACTCTGCAGGACCGGAAACTTCCAGTTCTCTTTGGAACAGGGAGGCAGGAGGCAAGTTGGCATGTTCACCTACAGATTCTCAAGGAACCCCTCTGTGCAGAACCAGAAGTTAATATTTGTGCAGAGGCTTAGTTAAGAACTTCCTCCTGCAGCTCTCCATTACACAACTGAGTATCGGTTTAAATCAGGGAGGAATTAATTCTGAACAAGTGTTGTGTATGCCAGTTATGTAACTTAGTTGTGGAAAGCTTTGACTACAGCACTTGAAAAAGTCACCCTAAAGCAACTGGGAGGGGAGAAATAGTTTTCCAGGGAAATACCCACACAATATTTGCACATACTGTAGACACCCCACATAAAGAAATACCTAACTGCTGGCATACCACAGAGGGTTCTATAAGCTTGAAGAAGACAGGTTTATCATCAGTTCTGAGTCCTACTGGATGGGTTACCCAGTGGAACAAGGAATTTAAGATGGGGTTTTCAAATGAGCCTACAGTTTTTTCATGAGAGTTGGACGCACAACTCCCTTAGGCCTGCTCTATCAACATAGTTACACCAGTAAAACTGTGTTGAATAGTGGGGTGGTAGCTTTTTATGGAAATGCTTATCCTGGTTTAGTTCCTGGCATAGGCACAATTATACCAGCATAAAGGTGTCTTATTCTGGAATAGTTTATTTCCATACAGGAAACACTTCTATACTGCTATAAATGCATCCCACTAATGAGATTGTAGTGCTAGGTTATACTGGACTAGTTAAAGCAGTACAATTTGTGTATAGACAGGACCTTACGCTCTCTTGGCAACCCTAACATTAAAGAAATCTTACTCTCTGTTATAGACCAAAAACTGCAGTTACTGCGCAACGATTAGCAGTAGCTCCTCTGGGGAGAGAAACTATTTGCATATTATAAGCCCAGCAATTAATTTGTAATGAAAGAGGTGCTGGGGCTCAACTAATTTTTTTACATTCATTACTGATGCAGCAAACCCAGATGTGCTAGGGTTATGAACTGCCAAGCCCTGTCACAAATTGAGCATTGTATAAGTACTTTTAAAATTGAGGTTTAAAGATTTAAGGAGAGGGGAGGCAAAATTACTAATGTCTCACATGCAGTACAATATCAAATGTGCTAGTGATGAAGAATATTTCATTTTGTTTATATGGAACATTTTATGAAAAATTATGCAAGTTTCTTCTTAAAATAAGTTTGCCACTTCCTGAACAGACAGAGGATTTTACGATGAACCTCCAGTGAACAATAAGAAAATGTGCAATTTAATGGAAATCAGCCAATCCCCAACAATGTTTTTTAGACCGACTGTTTTTTTAGTATCTCTTTATCAGTGTTGGGAAGGTACTCTGCTATTCTGGGAAAACTTACTGCAGGATGACTCCGCCAGTTTATTCAGACCTAAGTTACGGAACTGCCCATTAAAAACCATTCTTAAATTAACTCCATAAGTGTGGATGGGTTCAATTAAGGAGATGGCTGCACAGCACCATCTAGAGTCTTGGAATATGCAGCATAGATGTATTTGCTCCTGGATTTCTCAGAGCAAGTTAATAAATTATTCTAAAACCCATCAGTAAATATTAAATTTGGTAGAAGGCTGTTCACAGTAACATGGGCTACTGTGAGACAGCAAGGCCAAGGGGCAGCTGGAGAGCAAGTAGGAAAAGGGAGATCTATAAACCCAAGAATGATGAGGGAGGGCCTTGTTCCCTGTGAACTGAGGGGAGGTCAATTAAAGCACCTGGCGGAGATTAAGGCCCTGCCAGGGACCTGATACAAACTCCTGCTCCAGCCAGGCAGTGTGTGAGAGGAAGGAGAGCTGGTGGGAGTGTTGGAAGCATGCAGTGACTGCTGAAAAACCCAAAAGAACCAGGTGAAGGCAAACTCTGGGAGGGAGGCTTCACTGTTAAAGGGGGAATGAGACTGAGGGGATCCCTCAGGCAGGAGGATGGAAGCAACTCTGCCCAAAAAGAGAGGAGGCAGGGAACCCCAGAAGCTGAAAGCACCGGGGGCGGGGTGAGTAACCCAGGGAAAAACTGCAGCCAGAAGCACTGTCGGCAGTGTATAGCTGCTGTTAATAGGGTCCCTGGACTGGGACCTGGAGTAGTGCGCAGGCCCAGTTCCCTTCTCCTGCGACCCCCCCACCCCCTGTACACCACTGAGCATTACCGGGGTGACCAATACCCAGAAACAGGAGTGACAGGCAGTGCCCTTACCCTCAATGAGAAGGAAAAGCACAGGACTCACAGTAGCAGAGCTGCTGGTGCTGAATTCTACACAAAATCCCCTGGCAGAGAGAATGAATATCTCACAAGGCAAACTCCCTGTGGTTCTATAGCGGTGTGTCAGTTCCAAACTGACCAGCTACTCCCCCACACTTCCTATTCTGGCATCTCTGTATAGCAACTCACCTCTAGGACTGCACAGCATCAAAGCTGAACATTTGTCATAGTTATTGCAACAACCAGCCCCTCTTAACTATTATTGGTTTGCGTTTTTCTGTCTTTCAGCTTTTGTCACAAATTCCCTGATGAACCCTATATGGATGGTGAAAACCAGAATGCAGTTGGAACGGAAGTAAGTGACAGAGAATTGCTGCCTTCTTAGATAAGAGGGGCTCCAAACTGTATATTCTTGCCCCTTCTATGGCTCTGGCATCCCTGACAGAGCACTTTTCCATATCCAATTCAACTCCCATTGCCTATAAATCATTATTCTTTTAGATGACCTGGGTTCATCTTAAACCTGTCAGTATTGAACCTTCTTTTGACAAGCAGGATCACCACCAAGGACAGGAAAGATGGTCCAGTTGGTGCCATCTTGGGATCCACATTCAGTTCCTGGCTTGATCCTTGACTTCCTGTATGACCCTGGGCCAGTCCCTTAGTTTTTCTCTCTACCTCAGTTCCCCAGTTTCCCCACCTCACAAACAGTGATGGTGTCGAACCTAAATACAAAGATTGTGAGGCACTCGGAGAATTAGATAATGGGGATCATACCAGCACAAAGGAGAGAGAGAGATGCTAGGCTCAAGGTGAAAAAAGCCAAGACTGAGGATCCAATCTGTTCTCCCACGTGGCAATACACGGCACTAACACTTTAAATTGTACAGAAGTGTATTTTATATTCTCTTTGGCTAGATCAATAATGCAGAACCCTCAGTGACGCTTCTCTAGCTACATTCTGAACAAAGGAAAGTGCTTTAAACTCCTATAACTTAGGCTTGTCTCATTTTCTAGAACACTACAGTAGCATTAGAAGGGTTGCCTTCAGGCCTTTTGATTTCCCCGTTGTACCCTATTGTTCTTAACCATGCATCCTAGGGCACATATTATAGTCTCAAATAAAATGAGTTAGTAATAGCTTTTAGTTGAACGATTCCCAGTTGCTAGCTGATATGAAAGCTGCCAGGGATTATAGCAAAGCTAGAGCTCTGCAAGGTTACGTTAATAATGTGACTCTTTAAAATGGCAATTTTCCCCCCCACGGGTATATGTTGGGTGACAGATCAGAAAAATCATTAAACTACCAAGATTTCTTACCAAGAAGTACTTGAAAATGTGTTGTCTTACGCAATTTATAAATTATTTACAAAGCCTAACTCCAGTAAGTCACTAGACGGCACCTTTAAACTAATCTGCTTGTTACCTGAAGAATCATTCCACGTACGTCTCTGGCCTTGCCAAAACCAGGCAGGAAGGAAATTGCTAGTTCAATAGAAAGTGGTGCTACTTCGATGGCTCTCTATTAAACTACTAAAAAAAAATGCCAGAGTAGCCAGGACTGGACCTGGAAAAATTAGCACAAGTATGTATTAGCTGACTGGGAAGCCAAATGTGCACACTTAGCATTGCAGCCCTGCTACTGGCATTTGAAATGTGGCTACAATGCCAACAGCAATAAAAGGAACATTGAAAAGTCTCTGCACGGCATTCCGAGAACATTCCTGCAGTTACACTCAGCAAAGAGCCATTCTTATTTCTCTTGGGTCACTTTTCATTTGTAGAAAGACAACAGAGTCCTGTGGCACTTTTAAAGACTAACAGATTTATTTATCGCATCAGCTTTCGTGGGAGAAAATCCCACTTTGTTAGACGCTTTGAAGATGGGAAACTTACAGAGTGGGAGGAAATTAAATGCAGGGGAGTGTATGACATAGCATCAGGTCAGGCTGTAACAGCAAATCAAAATAGGTGTTAGGATTCAAACACTGGGGAACAGCACATAGAGGA
>ML685891.1:334515-356495 GCA_007922175.1 Pelusios castaneus
GCCACAGCTCACCCCATGCTCCAATTTTAGGAAAGCATAAACTTACTTAACTGTGAACCCTCTTTCCCAAAGTACAATGCGGGGAATGAGAGTAGAAACAAAGCAGATGGACAGTTGAGTAGCAACTCCTGTGAACATCTCATTTATTCTGCAGTTTGGTGTTCATGTAGAAGTGGAAAGCCAATTTTAACATCCTGCCTTGCCTGGCAGGCAGTACCTGAAGGATTCTAGCATTTGTAAGTGTAGGTGAATGGTTTATCCACCAGGCATCGTACTTGTCCAAGGCTATGGCAGCTCTTTCCTTACTTGCACGTGTTTCGGGCCTAGAAGATTTGACAGGAGACACTAACCTAGTGCTCTGATTTGTTTCCTCCCCCCAGAAGTCATACGGACAAGACTGAGAGAGGAAGGCACAAAATACAAGACTTTCTTTCAGACAGCTCGTCTGGTAGCACGTGAGGAAGGCTACCTCGCCTTCTACAGAGGACTCTTTGCCCAGCTCATCAGGCAGATACCAAACACAGCCATTGTGTTGTCCACCTATGAGCTAATTGTGTACCTGTTAGAAGACCGCACTAAGTAGCAGAGCCAGAGAACAACATCCTCTGGAAAATAAAAACTGACATTGAGCAAATAGCCATTTAAGAGACTGATACCGGTGATGAAGATGGATAGTTGCGAGTCTCTGATCACCTGCTGGACATTTTTCCTTTTGGATTCATGCTTTCTGGAAGGTTTCAACTCATTAACGTTAATAGTTAATTATAACTTTTTAACTTAAGGAGATATGATTCAGAATTAAACTGGTACTAAATTACATCATGCTATTTAATTTACATATAATTTGTTTGTCCTTTCCTTTGAGCATATGTGGTCAAGGAATGTATCTTTGCTCTTGAGATATCTCTTGAATTGAAAGTCATTAAAACTGTATTAAAGTGAGAGAGGAACTGGTTTGGAGTCTGAAACTGAGGCTTTCTACCATTGGTGTCACAAATATTTACCAGAAGTACTCAGACCTGGTCCCTCTGAGAACTTCAGGTGCTTCATGAATTATTCATGTGATGTAATATTCATCACCTATGTCAGCTTTCAAAATGCTATATTGAGCACAGGTAGGCAGACTTGTAACACATTCATGCCTGAATCTCCTGGATGAGCCACTACCTAGGAAAATATTCCTGTAAAGGTTAAGCCAAATAGCTTCCCTGACAAACTAAAACCATACTTTGAGAGAGCACTTAACTAACATTGCATCATTTTAAGTCTTCTCCAGTCCATTACTTTCCTCATCTCCAAAGATGGCTGCTTCTTTTCTGAGTAGCAGAGGGGAATCATCACAAAAATATTTCATGGTATGAAGTCAGTTCTAGAGGTCCACTTTCTGGTGCAGTATCTAGGAGCAAAACAGTTTTAATTAACAATAACAACTGTAGATCATGATGAATCTGACTTGCTCCTAGCAACTAGGTGGTTGGAATGAAATCATGCACATCTTACTTCCTGATAACCTTTGCTACTTTAATGGGATATGTGTAAACTGTGTAAAGCTATTTAATGAGACCTAAGGAAACAATTTATAAAGTTAAAAATGAAGAGACAGATCTGCTACTCCAGTACAACCTATTGGACTGTTCTTACTGTCGATTCAGGAATCTCTTCTGCTCCAGAGACCACATTGAATGGTTCCTCGCCCTCCACTTTGCTCATCTTTCCTCATTAGTCAATGACATACCTCCTACCTCTCAATTCTACATCACACATCCCGCATAACTCATATTGATTAATCCTTTCATGGGGCTACTGAAATGTGCTGACACTTAAAACAGTCATTTATATTGCAGTAGTAGTAGCCTAAATCGCTGTTCTTGTACCCATTAGTGTCATTTGCTTTGACAGCTGAGACAAATGTTACCAGTGCAAGAGAGATCATCTTCTGCCTTTTCAACAGCTGAACTGAATAATTGAGCTGCTCATGACTTCAGCAGGTGTTGGCTTCTCCAGCATATGTGTTTACATCTCTGACTTCAAGAAGCAAATCCAGACTTGGCAGGATGTTGCAAATGATTAACAGAAAGCCCATGGGTAAGGCTAAGGTTCTAGAATCCAGTCTGCAGGGGTGTTGCTGCCCCAAGAAAAGGTTCAGGGCCTGGGCCCAATGCGGCTGGGGCCCAATCTGGCCCCCAAGGCCCAATCCAGCTGCCGCTGCTGGCCACAGGTCTCTGGCTGAGGCTGGATCAGGCTCTTTTTGCCAGCTGGTGGCCTGTGACCCAGGTCCCCAGCTGTGCTCGGGTCCCGGGGCTGGAATCTGCCACTGCTGGCCCAGGGCCCCCCCCGGTCCTTGGCTGGGGCTCCGGGGCCAGATCTTGCTGCCAATGGGCAGCGACCAGTGGCTAGGCCCTGGGTCTTTGACTGGGGCCCCAGGGCCAGATCCTCCCCCTGGTGGATGGCAGCTGGGCCCAGACCCCCAGCCAGGGTCCCAGGGCCAGATCCAGTGGGCGGCAGCCAAGAGCTGGGTCCCCAGCTGGGGTTCCAGGGACAGATCCTGGCAGGCAGAGGCCAGTCCCTCAGCCCGGGCAGGCCCTGGGTGGACTCAGGGCACTGGCACTCGGAGTATGTGTGCCAAACAACGCCACTGCCAATCTGCTCATAAAATGCTAATGAGAATAACCATGAAGGTTAGAAATGTAATCACTGACCCACTGTCTTTGTAACAAAATGCCAGGCTGGAAGCTAAGTTAAGCCCCCATGGAGGACAAGTGCAGAGAGTGGGAGGGAAGTGAAGCATAGGTACATATGAGCACAATGTAGCTAGAGAAGAATTACTAATCCTTGCAGTGGTTCATTGGAAAGGAGACAATGTAACATTTCATTTGAATTTTAAAAAATGAAAGTTGAATAAACTAGAAATAGTGGAATGACTAAATTGTTTTGCTGCTTGTCTCTCTTGTTTGTGGGAACCAAAACCATCTTGCAACACTGCTTCTCGTTTTGAAAATCAAAAGATTTTTTGCTGCTTGTTCTTTCAAAACTTGAATCTGAGACCTTGTTTCTTAAACTGTGTTCCTCTGTTTTTCATATACATTTTACAAGATTGGTCAAGGATTTGGGTTGCTGGCGCTTCCCTTTCAGAAAAAGGGAAATTAGTAGTTTGCCTGAAGGGCTTAAAATTTGAGATTACAAAAGGGATTTTTTTTAAACAACTAAGACTGTTCAATAAAGTGTTTTGGGATTTGTTCTTTTACTACCGACTATGGCAAATAATTTGAATGTGATATGATGACAGCTGTTGGAAGATGCTTAACATGAATTTAGGTTTAATCTATAGATGGAAAGATGGATCTGATTTAGTGTCCTGGCCTCTCTTAAGGCTGTTGGCATGAGTGATTGTCATGATACTTCTATTATGATAGTGCTAGAAGAAGTGATGAAGCGATAAAGTGCTCAGCTACCATCCTAGAGGTTCGTAGGTTCAAGTCTCACTGGATCTCCTGTTGAAAAGCTGCCCTAGTTCAGTCAGCTGCAAAATGGGTACCAGATCCACAGGGTGTGGGAAGTCAGTCACTTCTTTGCATATTGGAAACTGACAGCCGGGTCTTAACCCGCAACACCTGATAAGATGTCTGTGGCTCAGGGCAGACAGACTTCTTTAGAGCTTATAGGCCCTAACCAAGATTCAAGTCCACTTGTGCAAGGGATGGGATTTCAGTTTGTACAAATGGAAGTAGGACATTCAGACTCAAAACTGACACCCAACTGTTACTGGAAACATTTTTGTAAATGTCAGCACCAATGTAAAGGTTTGCTTTTGGTTGGATTTAAGCATTAGTCTTTGCACTTTCAAATGTGATAGTGAAATAATCGTGTGGCATCCCTTTAAACAACTCCTCTCCATTGTGGTCACACAGTTCACCATTGAAGCAACTGTAGGATTTTGGAAAAGGTCTGTCAGATGATTTGTGGAGGATGGAGGTGTTATTACCCGTTCCTCATCCTTGCATCAAATCAGGGGCATGGAGAGCATCTTCCTACGACCAGCCACCTCCTACGCTGCATGAGCATTGAAACTTACTGGCTTTTACTGGAGTCTGGGGAGCTGCAAGCATTAGTTTACTTTCCTAAGAGGCAGTTTCTAAACAAGTTTGATATGACAGCTGCTCATCAAAGGTGAGTGAGTGCTTTCTGGTGACTCCAGGGTAGTCAGCAATACTATTAGAACAAATGTTCAAAATAATCATTCCTTTCCTTGCAGATGTAGACTACAGCAGATTTCTGCCAGGGAAACGTGTTAAAGTAAAGGGGCACAAATTAATTCCACTCATTTGAGGTTGTTTTCCCCTTACTTATAGCTGCTTTCTGTGGGTTTAGCACCTGTTTCTTTCCTTCCCTGTCTGTTCCATTCTGTTTAACCACATAGTAGCAGGGTCTTCATTTGTTTTTAATTCATCTGGAAAGTGCCCTATTCCTCCAACTATGAAAAGTTTTAGTCTTCATTCACACCGTTTTCTATTGCTCCTTTATCTCTGTTCTGCCTCGTCTCCACCTGTCTTCCACTGTCTCTGTGGTTCTGCTTCATTTGTAATTAAGTACTCATGTTGAAGCAGCCTTCATAATTATCAAGCAGCTATGCATCTATTGCTCAAGTAGAGGAAAAGGAGGCAGAAATTACAAGGGTCTCTGTCTGAGCTAGGATTAGAATATAGGGGTCACAAATTTTCTTAATGTCCAGTAGTTTTGGGTGCCCAGTTTTTGAAACAGCTTGGTCTTGGTTTTCAAAATTGCTCATACAAGGAATTTCATTTGCTGTCAGTGGGAGCTGTGGGCACTTACTCATACCTCTGGAAAATTAGGCCAAATACAGGTATCCAGAAGTTGAGGTATATAAACCTAGTGCCTATTTCTAAAAAGCATCGCTTGTCTCCCAGGCTGCACCTCTCTATTGAACTAACCCTGTTTATAGTCAAAGACATGATGTTTATTCAGTCAAAGAGTTGCCCCACTTGGAGCCAACCAGAAGCAGCAGCTCCAGTACCACTGCCTTTTCACAGCTGTAAAATGGGCTGAAAGTATTGTGACAGATGTGCTGGGCAATAGCACCTCTTGAATCCCAGGGGCAAGGGTGTTTGAAAGCCCTCCTCCAGCCTAAGGAGAGGAACTACCAGACCCAGGGTTCAAATGATGAAAGCATGGGACAACAAATGATAAAATGGAAATGGGCCTGAGGGTTAGAGGTTCAAAATGAGGGAGCCAGAAGGGGCCAGTGAGTAAACCACATACAGCACCTGCTGCTACTCAAAGGCATCTAGGGAGCCAGTGGACACAGCCAAAGAAACTCTGCCCAGATGCTTGATTGAAGGCAGGAATGGAAATAGGCCTCCACAGTTGCAGAGCACCTCCCCAGCCAGCATCATCCTCCCTGATTTATAGATGGCCACACAGATGTCCAGTGCCAGCAGGAGGCTGAGAGGAGGCCTTGCAACTTTTTGAGGCCACAGCTAGGGTGTGTGTATGTCAGGAGTTGTGGGGAAAAGTGCAGCTAGAATCTAAGCAGGTTCTGGAGCAGCCAGAAAATAGGCTGCAATCTGATGCATTAGATAGACATGTGCTATGTCTCTGATGATGCAGAACAGACAGATGTTGGGGGGAACCAGGCTGGGCACAGGCCTGTGCTCATGGCTCTGTGTAGAATTCACCAGTTAACCTTCCTTGTGGGCTGTGGGTCCAAGGTGGAATAGAGGCTGGCCCACTGGGTTCTTCACCCTCAACAAGAGGAAAGAGGTTTCACCACAAGTGTCAAAGCAGGACCCAAGGATGAGTAAATAGAATGTGTGGCGCACAAGAGTGTGCAGCTGATGTTTAGGCATTGTTCCGAAGTGAATTGCTGCAAGTTACATAGCCAGCATGGGATGCTCACAGTACAGGGGCCTCATGAAAGAATCTCTTCAAAGCGTCTGACGAAGTGGGATTTTCTCCCACGAAAGCTCATGCGATAAATAAATCTGTTAGTCTTTAAAAGTGCCACAGGACTCTGTTGTGAATCTGGAATGGTGAGCGGAGAGCTCTTTTCCACAGGACCTGCTCAAGGAAGACCTGAGAGGCAGGCAGTAAAGCTGCCCTCATCTCCTGGAGTATGCGTCTGCGGGGTGGAGAGCCCCATACACTGGTCAACCACCCGGGCATTCATCCAGTCCCCCTGGTCATTGATTAAGATGTCCCAGATTCTACTGGCACCTGCTATGACCAACCTTTGGTGCACCAAATGGGATTCTGCCACCCACACACCAAGCTGGGGGTTACATAGCAGGGGCTCTGCAAGAAGATCTACAAGCCAATGTATAGCAGCATCTCTTATAGCAAGAAGTTAGTCCCATAATGGGGCCTAGCAATCTGACAGAGGGTCGAGGTCTATGTAAGATGGTCCTGCAGATGACTGATGCATTTCTGGGCTCTTGAGAGAGGGTAAATATAGGTTCTGGTTGCAATAGAGCAACCTTGGCCCTGAGGCTGACTCCCTATCTGTCAGGGAAGCCCAAGCCATCTATATGGCTCTGAGTGCAGGGCATGACAGGAGTTAAAAGGTGGTGAGGGCAGCCATCCTGGGGCAGGTGGGCCAGTCTACGGAGTACCATCACAAGTACCATTCCACAAAGTGGGCTGGGGGTTTACAGCCTCAGGCATTCACCCAAAAATTGAGGGACTGAGTCACCCAGTGCCTGAAACCAGACACCCAAATAGTGGGGGAAATAATGGACACTGGTGGTAGAACAGTTCCTTTACAGCCTCCCAAAAAACCCAAGAGTGTGGGTCAGGCAGCGTCTACCAGCTACAGTGGCTGTGGCCATGAAACTGCCTAAGGAATACACAGAAGCAGATTTTCCCAAGAGACAGACAATCATAGAGGGATCTGGAGCTTGGGAGGAAGATGAGAACTAAACCAGGAAGGGGAATAAAGAGGAAGAACCTGAGGAGCTCCAGCTGGGGTTCAACTCATGACATATCAGTGCAGCTGACAGGAACATACAGGAGTTGCCTGTATGTGGAATGTGATTTTGTGGCTGGCCAGCACTAGAGAGAAGAAATGAACAGAAACCACCCGTTATTACAGCCATGACGGGGAAGAAACTCTAGAGGAGCCTTCTGGGTACAGCCTCAGCTTGCTCTCTGGTCTGGAAGGAGTTGGTAAAGCCCTACTAGATAATTTTAGGAACAACTATAAACATAGTGTGGCCATGAGGACAAAAGATGCTGCCCTATGGCCCAGGTGCCCCTAGAGGTCTGGGGGAGGTTTGCTGGAAATAGGGCAGCCCCTCTATTATCCTGACTTGTCAGTTGTGTGGGGCACTTCCCAACAAGGAAACCAGGTGGTATAAAGAATTGCACCTGGGGGAGAAGAAAACCAGTGGGAAATAAGAGAATTAGCCTGAAGGAGAAGCAGTAGATGCTTTTAGACAAGAAAGCTGAAGTCAGGAAGGGAGTCCCCTGGGAAACTGAAGGTGAGAGGATAGGAAATAAGAAAGCAGCTGTCAAGAGGCCATGGAGTCCCCTACAAGAAGCAACCCAAGTACAGTTGGGAAAACCTGAGATCCCAAGCTTCAGGGGGATAAAGGGAGTAACTTTGGTATACTATGAGATACAAAGGGGGAGAACCACAGCAGCAATTCCCCACAGTGTGAAGACTTGTGGGCTGAGACTGAGCTGTACCTCCTTCCACCCCCTGTGATTTCTGTGGGTGGAGAATAAGCAAACCCACAAGGGTGACACAGATGATCAGGTCAGGATAGAAACAGGATCGCACAGGGTGGCATCTGTGGTAAGAGAGGGCAGGTGGGGGCAGGAAAAGAATCTTACTGTCAGGGACGGGGGAGATGTGTGACAGAGCTGGGCCAGCACTCTGCTCACTGCTGCCCTAATTCATTTCTCTAGTCTAGAACAGATCTTGTTAAGAAGAGCTTTGCCTGGCTGAAAACTGAGGGGCTAATGAGGCAGATGGTACAAAAGGCCCAGGAAGGAAGGGGAAGCAGAAACAGCTCTTCCCACTTGCCTCAGGAGTGGAGCTTTGGGCTCTCTAGGAGGGTAGGCCAAAGCTGTAGAGAGTGAGTGGGGGGAGTTAATATTGTAAAAAAGCTGCACTGGGTGTTACCAGAAAAACACTGAAAACCCTTTCAGCTCTTTGTGGCCTTGAGCAGACAGGAGACAGTGCTGCCCCCGTTATCCTCCAGACAAAACTAGTGACTAGGCTACTACATGCCCGTGCTGGGAGCTGCAGAGGAGACCTATAATTAACTTGCATTTATCAGGCAAAACTACCATGTTTTCAGGTCATTTTTTCTCTCCGAGGCTAGAAACTTGCTGAAAACCCGAGGTTTACCTGGTCAGTCTTAAAAGTGGAGGTGGCTGCACCGGTTACAAGCCGCGGGCTGGTAGAGAAGACGTACAGCTTCCGAAAGCAAAGGAGCCGGAAGTGTTCTCTCCATCCTTCAGGCTCCAAAGGGAAGGCGATGCACAGCCTTAGCCGGCGCAGGCCGCACGCGCCTCGAATGTGCAACACGGACGGGCAGGGAAACTAGTGTGTCTCCCACACCCCGAACAGTCAGCGACGTTCTCCCCCGCCCCATCCCCGTTCCGAATCCGTGCACGATCTTAACATTTCACAAGAGCACCCTCTTTCCATTCGCCCTCCCCGTGCGTTGAATGACCAATCCGTGCTACTCCCTGACCGCTGCCATCCTCTTCCTCCCGCTACCATGCCAGCCGCTCCACGACTGAATCACAACTGGCACGATATTGGCCTTTCACGCTCCACTCCTACGCCCACCTCCGCGCTCCAGCCCGGGCTGCCACTACTGTAGACGAAGGAGCCGGGGGCCTCCTCCTAAGCATGAGTCATTTACACGCTTCCCCCGCCGCCAAGCCTCCAAGATCCCCACCCGCCCCCTCTGCCGGCTGCTGATTGGCGGAATGGCAGGGGAGCTGCGGTGTCGAGGGGCGGCCCGGCGGCGCTTACAAAGCGCGGCGGCTAAGGTCACACGCGGGGGGAGGGGGGAAGGCTGCTAAGAAGCGCGTGTGTGAGGTTATTCCGCGTTCGGAGTGGCCGGGCCAACGTTCTACGGGCAACACTGAGCGTTCCATCGGACGGGCCAGCGTTCTACAGGCGGTATTAAGTGGTCCACCGGCAGCAGCCGCCGGCATGGAGGCAGTCAGCGCTCTGCTTGCCGGCTGCCCGACCGCCGGCCTGGCTGGGGGTTTGGGGGTCACCGTCTGCGCCGCCGCCGGGCTACTTCTCTACAAGATCGCGCGAAGGTAAGGGGTCGGCCTCCTCTCTGCCGCATGCGCTCCAGGAGCGGGAACCGGAACCGCTGCTGCCCGACGAGCTCTTCCAGGAGGCGCGCTCAGCTAGGGAGCGGGGCTTTCCCTACTTTTTCTCTTCTCCGCGTGGGGCTGCCTTTGTACGGAAGCGACGAGGTGCCTGGGTCCTGTGCAGGCTGGGGACCGTGAGTGCCCAGCTTCGGGGACACACAGGCTGGTGTAGAGCGGCTGGCTACGGTCGACGGGGAAGTCCCCTAGCAAGCGAACCAAGGGGCGGACTCGGATCCTAGGCGCTGCCGCCGCCGAAGGAGATGCCGCTCGCGGTGCTCTCTGGGGCGCTGGGAGGGGAAGGGCGTTTTGCTGTGGCCATTTGCTGCCGCCTGACCGGGCTGCAGGAGGGGGCACGTGGAGGGGAGTACGGTCGCCGTGCGGCGATTCCATAGCGGGGTGGAGCTCGGTACCTGAAGAAGAGAGAGAATAAGGGGTAAGAAGACCAGGGCCATCCGCGAGACGTCACGTGCGTCCAAAAAGTACCAGCAGCCAAGCGGAGTAAAGCACCATTAAGAAAACATCTCAGCGTTCGGCTCCTGGGCTTAGGGACAGAACACGGGTGGAGTAGGAAGGGTGGATGGTTAAGCAAACAGGACTCCGGCTGTAGGGTTACCTAGAGCAGGTAAATTCCAAAGGGGTAACCGTGTTAAGCTTGGAAAGATCAGTTTCACCGTCCACGCCCAGACTTTTGAGGGAGATTTCCATTGATTAGCAACATTCACAGCTAAAAAAAAGTGCTGCTTTGGCGCTTATTAACTTGATTTAAGGCTATTTGCTTGGTATGTTGGACCTGTGACCCTGATAACTTGGGTTTTAAGTCATAAAGCTTTATAACTTTTTGAATTTGTATCTACTGCCATTAAATAATTTACTGTCTGACCCCCCTCCCCCATTTCTTTCCCACAACCGTGACCGTTTAAATTGATACAGAAAAATGTTTTTTAAAAAAATGCTTAAATGGATGTCTGTCAAAATTATAAATAAATCAAATTCTGTCAAGCCCAGCTGTGAGCTCTTTGTAGCAATGCAGTTTTTCAGTGCCATGGTGTATCTGTGGCTCTTGGGACTTTTGGGTATTGTGGTAAAATTGGGTATGATAAATTAGGTAGAACTGGCGTGAGAGTGCAACTGGTGATGGCATTTCTGTCTCTGTTGATTTTTCTCAATTTCAGTATCTGTCTAGGGCCATATCTATACTGATGGCTGTTTTCAGATCCATCTCTCTTGATCATCTTGGCAGTCAGTTAAGACCTGCTAAATTGATCCAGAGATTGATGGGGAGTTAGAAAGTCTGGTGGCATAGCTTGTGTAACTCGAGTTGACTGCCACCAAATTTGGCCTAGGAAACAAAAGTCAGAAATGGGCTAAAATCTGAGCAGTTATTTGTAGGGGGATAGCCAGATAAACTTTTCCCCATCCTCAAAACCATTTCCTCTCTTTGTGACATGTCAGTGAACATCTGTTGTTGGAGATAGGTAAACAAACAAGGAGTCCTGTGGCACTTTTAAAGACGAACAGATTTATTTATCGCAGGAGCTTAGGCTATGTCTACACTTGCACCTTTAAGTCGACTTTAACTAAGTCGACTTAGTGTGTCTACACTTAAAATTAAAGTCGACTTAAAGGGGAACTTACAAAGTCGCCCTAGAGCGTCCACACTGGATGCTCTAGGTCGACTTTGTAGGGCTAGGGAGACCTTGGGCAGGTCCACGGTAGCGGGGGGGAGCACCCTCTGTGTACAATGGGGCAAAGGGGGACAGGGACCCTGGCAGAGCAGAGCCCTGAGTGTGACACTGTCTGGATTTAGGGAAGCATTTATATTATTTTGTATGGATATCTCATAAATGCTATAATCCATAGGAACTATGTCATGTTTGGTATCAATAGAAAGGTAGTAATTTGCTGGGAATGATTATATAGTTTATGTCTAGGAATTCTATTTCGATTAGAAGTTAAGAATTTGATGTTATATCCATACTTTAACTTGTGTCATTAGACGGGAGGGTGTGAACAACCATTGTCTCCTTAATGTTTAGGAATTTTCCAGGTAGAATGGTCCCAGGGAGTATCCTGATGAGCCATTAAGGATACAATGGTTGTATTTTTTATGTCCTCAATGGCTCATCAGGATACTCCCTGGGACCATTCTACCTGGAAAATTCCTAAACATTAAGGAGATAATGGTTGTTCACACCCTCCCGTCTAATGACACAAGTTAAAGTATGGATATAACATCAAATTCTTAACTTCTAATCGAAATAGAATTCCTAGACATAAACTATATAATCATTCCCAGCAAATTATTACCTTTCTATGGATACCAAACATGACATAGTTCCTATGGATTATAGCATTTATGAGATATCCATACAAAATAATATCATAAATGCTTCCCTAAATCCAGACAGTGTCACACTGTGCCAACATGCCCTGCTCTTTGGGGGACATGCCAGGCTCCCCCTATGCCCCCCCCCGGCAGGGAGGGCATTGGTGTAGTCCTGGGGTAGCCCTAAGTCGACTTAGGGCTACCCCAGGGCTACACTGGCTTAATTCGACTTTAGAAAGTCGAATTAAGCCTTAGGTCGATTAGAAAGGTGGTTTAATAAAGTCGACTTAATTTTCATTAAGTCGACTTTAAGCGAGCTGCTTAAGGCGACTTAAGGAAAGTGTAGTGTAGACGCAGGGCACATTAAGTCGACTTAAGCCAAGCTTAAGTCGACTTAATTTACCAGTGTAGACGCAGCCTTACATGGGAGAAAATCCTACTTCATCAGACGCTTGAAGATCATTCATAAAATGTCAAGTGTCTTCTGTTCCTTCAGTGGATATTTTAGTGGCTGGCTTTTTTTATTAAGTATATCACAGTGAGTTATTTATGCAAGTGTCAGGACAAGTGTACACTTAAAAAGCGCTCTGCTTTTAGCTAGTCGGCACTAGGAGCGCTACATATGCACAGTTGCACTGTAGCACATCTGGTGAAGATGCTCTATGGCAGAGGTCCCCAAGCTGTGGGTTGTGCCCTCTACCTGCCCAGAAGGGTGTGGAGGAATGTCGAGGGGAGGCATGGCAGGCGCTATACAGCACCAGACCTCTCAGCTCCTGGCCCAGCCCCCCACCACAGCCCCTGGTTTGGCCCCAGCTCCCAGCTGAGGGCCTCAGTCCCTAGCACCTGGCACAGCCACAGGTTCTGTCCCCCCAGGTGTGCCCCCTGGCCTGGTTGCAGCAGGTCTCGGCACGCACTCTTAGCCTCAGCCCCAACCACTCCCAGCCCCTGCTGGAGGTAGTGCAGACAGGAGTACAGGGGTGTGAGATGTCAAAAGTTTGGGACCATTGCTCTATGTCGATAGGAGAGAGATTTCTTGTAGGCATAGTAAAATTTACCTGCTCAAGCAGCAGTAGCTATGTTGACGAGAGAGGCTCTCCTGCCAACATAGCGCTCTTCACACTGGCACTTAGACTGATGTAATTTACGTTGTTTGCAGTTGGCTTATTCACACTGAAGTAATACTGAAAAAAGGTAGTGGAGATCTGGCTTTAGCAACAACACTACTGTGCCTGGGGGAGGTCCTGGAATAGTTAATCCATCTCTGGGAGAGGTGGTGGCTATCTCAAAGAGGAGAAAACCTCCCATCCTGGTAGTGCTGTCTGCACTGGGGATTGGGGTCAATATATCTACGTCGCTCATGGGCGTGGAGTTTTCATACCCTCTGAGTGATCTAATTATACCAAAGTAAGTTCATAGGATAGGATTGGCCTCAGGCTTTGAGATTGTCTTTCCAGCTCCAATATTAATTTTCCTTTTTTTCCCCCGTTAAAGCAAATAAAGAACCCTACATTATAATGGGGGAGGAGAGATGCTTGCTTGGGGAGTGGAATGCATAAGTGCATTGAAAGAGGATTCTAGTAGGCAAAGCAATACCACAGTGTCTTGGTACACTAATGCCATGTAGGTGCTCATACAGTGGTGCAACATTAAAAGCTTTAGACAGAGAAGTAGGGGTTGATGTTGTTGTTTAGGCTTTAGTTATTTTTGGTGATTTCTGCTGAATAAAATGGAGTTGTACTGTGCTAAAGAACTTTAGAAACTTATACTTCTGTTTATTATCTCGTCCCCTCTTTAAAGGCTCAATCCTTGCAAACATTGTTTTTTATTACCTTGTGTATCTGGGAGTAGTCAGGATTTGTATTGCACAGAGAGACCTGAGTTGAATTCGAGAAGCTTAGAACTAGTATAACTTGAAAACGATGTTTCAGTACGTGCTTTTTGACAAGACTCTCTCAGCATAACAGAACAAGCTTTGGCAGTCCTCTCATCGCGTAAAGAAATTCACTGGAGTAGGAGGCAGTTCCTAGGAACAGTGTAAAGTTCATGTCAGATTCATTTAACGTTTGCAGTTTCAAATAGAAATAAGGCATCTATAGCAAAAAAAAATTCAGGTTTATTCTAAAACACTTAGACTGTATACAAATATCTTACGTGAAGTGGGCGGTGCTTCCATGACTGTTCTTGGATCTGAGTGAGCCAAAGTGCCCTTTGAGGCTGTGGAGTGAATTTGTTTGGCTTAAGTGCATCAGTGGAATGTGTGTAGAATCCAGAAAATCTTAGGCTATGTCTACACTACAAAAAGTTAGGTCAACTTTGTTAAGTCGACTTAATAAGGTTGATGTTAACTTGACTTAAAGTCGACCTTTTTAAGTCAACTTAACAAAGTGGTGTCCATGGACGTGGACTAAGTCCACTTTGTTAAATCGACCCAAGGAGGCTTAAGTCGACCTAATGGGTGGTTCTTATTAAGTCGACTTAAGGAATTTCTTAAATTGACTTAATGAAAGCCTGGTGTGGACAGGGACTAAGTTAGGTCAACTTAAGCCTCCTTAAATCAACCTAACTTGCCAATGTAGACATAGCCTTAGATTTTTATTTTTTTTCCTTCAATTGCCTTCTGTGCTGGGAAATTACCTGTGTTTTGAAAAGGTTTTCAGGATCTGGTCTTGATAACTGTTTAGGATTAGCTACAAGGGCAAAGTACTGTTTAAAAACTATTCCAAGGCTCCTAGTCTCGTATTTTTTTTTTTTTTTTTAAATAAAAAAGAAGTACCAGTGAGGACAACTATTGTAGGGCTTGTCTAAACACAAACTTGAAATGGTACATCCACCCCACTGCCAGTGTGGACACAGTTAGCTTGGTATACAGATGCCCTATGCTGATTCCCATGCCGGAAGGAGAAAAACTATACCAGCATAAGAGTTTGACTGCTCTTGAAGATTAATTTGGATTAAGGCAGAACATGAATTTAAAATGCAGTTCAGAAATAGCTCCATATGTGGGCAGGCCAGTGCAATGTTATTAATCCAACTGACACCCAGTGTAGATGGGAGTGATCACTGTATTATCTACCACTTCCATTACTGCAGTGTGTCTGCACTATAGCATGGTGTGTCTAGTGTAGGTATAATCTAGAATAGATGTTGCTATAACTATTTCAGTTTACAAAACAAAAACAATCAAACAGCTATACCTGTGCAAAAACCTGTGTCTAAATTGGGCCTTATATACAGGAATTCTCAAGATAATTTCTTAGATGCTTTTGTGATACTCTGGGTTTGGGATCAGAAGGGGGAGCCCCTGATCTGTTGAGGCTGTATCTGTAAGGTCACATTGCTGTCACAGCAGCTGCTGTACTCGGTTGGCTCTGATTGGATGTCTGAGAGTCACTGAGCTTGGCTTAACTCAGTAACTCAGGTTTTTGGCCTATTCCCTTATTGTACTACTGTCTCCAGCTCCTTGGGGTTCTCTACATCCCTGTTGGTGTTACAAAGATCCCTTCTGACTCTGAGATACTGGCTTGTAACTGGGGCCTAGACTCACACCCCCACACCCATGTTGGTGGTCTCAACTGTGCCCCTGTTTGGGACACCAGTAGCTGTGGAAGAAGGTCGGCTGAGCCCCATGGCTCCCTCCTTTGTTCCCTGGACCCTGCTTTTGGGAGCAGGGCTGAGGTGTGTCTGAAATGGAATAACTGACATCCACAAGCAGAGGAGTCATAGGAATTGCTAGAATGCATCAACTCTTTGGTCCATCTAGGGCTAGGCCTATCACCAAAAGACAGTTATCTGCTGCTGGCCAGAAGGAGGTGCAAGAAGCAGGCAGATGTGGAATAATCTGCTTTGGCAGTGGTGTGAGGCTTTGCTAACAGGCTCAGCAAGCCCTGCAAATGATGACAATGACTGCAGAATTCTCTACTGTTGTGAGGACCTAGAGAAGTACCTTTGAAGAAGTGTGAATTGTCCCATACAAATTAATGGGTTGTTAACTTGGAAACCTGCTTCTAACATGCCACCCCAAGAGCACCCTGGGTTTCTGAGTGACCCCACCCCACTGAGGTGAAAGGGATAGTTGGCACCTGTGCCATATCTCCAGGTGTGTGTATGTTCTTGCATAGACACATTTATTCTTGAAATGTTAGTTTTTCAGGCAATTTCAATGCTCACTTGTGAGTGGGGGAAGGGTGTACAGAGAGCCTCTGCTGGAGGCTTGGGAAATATTGATTTAATATGTAGCATTGCCCCTCTGATTAGGGGTGTGTGGCTGCCTCTAGGGAAGATTGAACCAAAAAGGATAAATTTGTTAATTAATATTTTTTCAAACTTGACCTAACTTCGTGCCATTCTAGAACCTTGAAACAGTTTCCCTTGGAGTCCAGCGTAGGCAAGTCTCTTTGTGCTCCTGCCTTCCTCCCTCACGCCTGTTCTGCAATTTGATGGCACTCACATGCTTTTGCCACAAACCATCTTCCCCTCTTCCAAGCAGGAGGTTGGGATCTTTTGATTTATTTTTTTTTACCCATTTCCCTGGCAACAGATTACAGGGTCACACAAGGGGGATTATTGCTTCTTATCCTGAATAAGCAAGAGGAGCTGGAGAAATCCTGCCCCTTTGTGTGAGGGAAGGGTTGACGTTTTAATCCTTTGTTGCTGTTCCTCTAACTTGATAAGGATGCAAAATCTGGAGGTGAGAAAGAGAGGCATGTTTGTGGGGTGGAATCTGAACTTCCAGACTCCACTCAGACTAGGAAGTGCTACCAGGGGTTAGTCCAGTTCTGCGTCCTCTCTGATGCCAGCAAGCCTGTGGATGGGACAGGGAGCTTGATGTCTGCCCTCTTCTAGTTTCTCAGAGGTAGGCCCACTAGACCCCTCCTCTCTCCTGTGCTTGTGGCATCCTCCTCAAAAGGCTGGGGTGCATGCCCTCCAACACCATTCTGGAGTAATGGGAGCCAGAAGTAGATCCATTTGTGGCATACTTCAGTCTCCTAGTTCCAAATGGGTAGCCGAGTTAGTCTAGTTCAGCAAAACAAACAAGGAGTCCTGTGGCACTTCTAAAGACTAACAAATGTATTTGTCACATGAGTTTTCGTGGGAGAAAATCCCACTTTGAGGACTCCTGGCATTGGTCTGCTTGGCTGCTGAAAGGTGAATTGACAGTAGCCTATGACTGACTTGGATTGGCCACCTAATCTAAATGAAGGGCATCCCCGGCCTTTTAATAGTGTCCTTTCAGTTTCAGTCTTTATTGATCATGTTGGGTATCAAATATTTGAAATGTAAACATCAAACTCATTATTTTAGGACTCTCAAGGGGGGGTGTCATGAAGGGTCTCTTTCCTATGAGTCTCTTAATCTCTGAAGATTTTCTCTGTGTGTGGTTTTGTCTTCCCTGGAGCTGGCATGGATTGGAGAAAGGTACACTCTTAAGTGTTAAAAATGTGAGTTAAAATCCTAAGGAAGATAAAATAGTGCCTAGTTTTCACACAAGTTAGTCGGTCCTTGAAAACCAGAGGCTCCCTCATAGTCTTTAACAGGACATGCTAATTGAGAAGAAGACTACGAACTGCCTTGTCTTCACCAGCATTTCCACTGGATTTAAGAATGCACCTTTTTTTCCTAGCAAAGAATCCCCCCCGTGTGTGTGTGGTATTCAGGCTCCATTCTCAGCTCTGGGGACCAATGACCACAAAACAATCTACAGTGCAACACCACCTATGCATACCTCCTCACAATGGTTTTAATATTGTGATAAAGAGACCACCTGTTAAGGATCAAAGTCGCATGTCCATTTACTCCTTGTGTGCTCTGTTGACCTTGCTATGAAGTGAAGCAGTTGATGCAAGTTGCGCTGGTTGGTTTTGAGATATGCACACCTGTGGCAACTTATAAGTTATCACTTGTGCAGCAAATGTCAGACTACATACTGTCAGGTTGCCAATTTTAGTATGAGTTCCATGAGATTTGGAGTATTTCTTAATGTTGCAGTTCCTGGAAATTTGTGATTACATGAGAAACCATTTTCATCTTAAGAATTCTAGCCTTGTGATGGAAAGAAAAGCTTGAAAATACAACCTGAGTATAGTCTAAAGATGCAGAAACGAGAAGATTCACAGGACACCCATGGCTTTTGAAACACTTGGGGTAAACAGCCCGAGCCAGCTTATTGGGTTGTTCACCAATGAAGATTGCCATCTTTTTCTGGCCCCAAATTTCTGGGGCTTCCCCCATCCACACTGTTAACCAATGGCTTGTTGAGTTCAATATCCGTTTCTGTTTCTCTCACCTTGCTTTCTTCTCCTCCCCACCCACTCTATTGCTTGCCATAGAGCCCACCATGAGGACACATATTCTGGTGTCTGGTAGGGCTTTCCACACTACCCTCAACTTCACTGACAGAGAAAAGTTGGAGGCAAGGTGGGAGAATGAATCTCAGGAGCTGACGCTGACCTCTTTATGCATGGTCCTGCCAGCCTCAAATAGTGTTTTGCATTAGCAGAGGTATCCACGTGCTTGCCAAGCTCCCTCTTCTTCAGCCTTCCTGCTAGCATCCTGTGTCCTGACACTTAGAATCTCAACACTGGGGGTAGCAGTAGCTGCTTCCTTTCACTGATTCTCTGAGATTTGCCCAAGTCCCTCAGTCAGTAGCTTTCCCTGCAGCATGGTCCTTTGTGGATTTTGGAGGGAACCATTCCCTGTCAACAGAAAATGTATAGATCTAAATGCACAGAAACAAACAAGCAGTCCTCTGGCACTTTTAAAGATTAACAAATTTATTTATCACATGAGCTTTTGTGGGAGAAAATCTCACTTGGTTGGATGCTTTGATTTTTCTCCCATAAAAGCTCATGCAATAAATAAATTTATTAGTCTTTAAAAGTGCTACAGGACTCCTTGTTTGTTTTGCTGAACTAGACTAACACGGCTCCCCCTTTCGAACTTGTCTAAATGCACAGAGAATCTTTAATGGAACTTGTTGTGTAGCCAGCAGCGCTTCCTTGGACACAAGGCCAGGGTGGGCAGCAGAGAGCTCCTTGCGGTGAATGATCCCCGCCTATGATATCTCTTAGGCAGAATAGGGAAAGCAGTCTTGAAGGCACTGAGGGAGAAGTGGGGAGAGGATGGACAGGAATCCCAGGACTGGAGGTGAGGAAAGGGACACAAAAAAGGAAAGCCCCATGCCCTGCCTTCTGGACTTACTTGGTATCCACAGAAAATCTTTCTTGGCTCTGATCTCCTGGCATGGAGCCCATGCTCGGGTACTGGGAGGGTTTATAAGCATGTTATGTGCTGGCTCTCTATGCCACAGTTGGCGTGATCCCTATTCACAGGCAGCTGGATTATTCAGGACTCAAAGGGTGCAGTCATGTGAGTCCCAGCAGAACTGGCCACAGTCCACTGATGAATGAGAGCCTTTGCTCTGGGTGGGTTGGCTTCTGTCTCCATGCGGAGTCGGTGAACGAACAGTGTGGATGGTGGCTGCAAGGGAGCTGGGATAGATTTTCAGCTTCATTTTTAAAGCATCTTTTCCTGGGAGCCCTAAGGCATCTGTGTCTCCTGCAATGAGGTTGTGCAGTAGAGAATGGTGCTGGGTACGCACAGAGCAGCAAGAAACCTTTCACCTCTTCTTGCTTCCAATGGCGTTTCTACTGCCTGAGACCCTGAAGAACTTAAGTAATCACTTACTGCCCCGGAAGAAGGGCAGGGCCAGATAGGGACATCACATTGCTTTATGGTTGCAATGGCCGATGAACGTTTCTTGAGTTTAATAATTCAAGCTCCTGTCCTGCAGGCTTGGCTAGCTGTAACTGCACCAATACCCGTGGTGCTGAAAGAGCTATAAGCACCAGGATAAAATTTCTAGGCAGGCCCAGGCGCCATTGTAACTCAGAAATCAGATCTGAACACCCACTGGACGCCAGGACTCTAATGTAGGCTTGAAAAGCACTGAAATCCTATTGATATAGTATCAACAGGGACAGAGGCTGGAGGCAGAGAGCAGATTCCACGCAGCAGGAGGGTGGGACATTCCCGTCACAGTTAGAGCAACTGTGTTTTTTCTGAGTTTCAAATGCATGATGTGCTTACACGTCCCGCTGCTGCAGACATATTGGACTGTATCCCTGGCGACAGATGGCCTGTGTTTGGAGTCTTATTTTATCTCACAGGCTCAATTCGTGGCAGCGACTCACCTGTCACACAAGTGTTGATAGCAGCATGGACAGGAGTGCCTTTACTGGGACACTGTCCACTGACGACACATTGCCTGGCTTAACTAGAGAGACTGCTGTTCTTGATTGGGTAGCAGCTGGCCCTGTCACTCTAGACAGCTGCTGCACAGAATCACTGATTGGCTGTTGGCTTGAACAGCTGGTCCTCTTCTCCCAGAGTGGGTTGGCTGGCTTTAATAAATGCAAACAGATTAACTCAATGCTTTGAACTACAGTGAAACTTCCTTTTTGGCCGGGTTCCTGGTTGAAGACCAAATCAGCGGATCTTGCTAGAGAGTTCATAGAAGTCCAAATGCAAGACGTTTGTTATGGTCTCTTCCAATCAGGCTGTGTCATGAAGGAGGCTAACTGGGTTGAGATTCCTACTGTATCAGGATTGTTTTAAAACAGGGGGACTGGAAGGCTCAAGGGATTGGTGATGGGGTTGCAGAACCTGCCCTCTTAGAGCTGATGGTTCAAACCCATGCACAGAAAGATGGGGATTGGAAGTTGTTTCCCTCTGACACTAAGTGGCTTATGTGACATGAGTTTGGGTCTCAGTCTAGTTCCCAGTGGACAGGACTCCATGTCTCCAAAACCACTACTGCTCCTGGGACCAGAAAATGAACAGGGCACAGAGAATTAACTCCCTTCTTGCCACTAAGGAACTGTTGGCTGGGACATTGGGGGGACAACCCCCACCCAGGGCTTTGTATCTGTCTTGTGGATGGATGATTTTGGTTTCCAGGGCTATGAATCTAGTACCTTGCCTGATGGTCTAATTAGCTGTTTGCTCTTTACGATGATGAATTCCTTGCTGCAGCTCTTGGCTTCCACAATGACAATAGACTGGTCAGTTTTGTTCTCTTTAGTCTCTCTAATTCTCCTGCACTAGCCCAGTGTGGTGGGTTTGGATTGTAAGTATAGAAGTCCGGTAAATCTTTGTTTTTGAGCAAACATTACCTTCCTTGGCTTTTGTTTTAAGTTCATGGAAACATTGTGCAGGAGTTAGAAAAGACCTTTTTAATGCTTCAGTCCTTCTACTTGCCAATCTATTTGTCTGGTGCTCTGTAAAAAGCTCCCATTTACAATGGCTGACCTTGGGGCTAAATCTGACTGACCCATGTCCTTTAATATGAGGTGCAATGAGCAGTTTGGGCACCCGGCAATTATTTGCTAGTCATTATATCTTTGCTGCCCTCACACGTGGCCTGATGGAATGGTTACCACTGTTTCCTATTCCACCCAGGCATCTCTTTCCCAGGAAACTGGAGCACAAATTCAAACACGTGACAGGACTCTGTAGTCTAAGCAGCTAAGCACCCTCCAGTTGCACCAATGCTAGCCATGCTGGGGGTAGAGGTGCAGAGTTAGTTCTGGGGGTTCAGAAATAGGAGAGTGGGGTTCCAAACAAAGACACTGTTGGCACTTCCCTTGGTCAGGACAGCACACAATTGCCTCCATCTATCTATCAAGTCTTCTCCTCCTCCTGAGAAGCATCATTCAAATCCTGGTGTTACTTTGAGACTGCCTGGGGTAGGAGAAGTTGGTTACTAATCTCACTTGTATGTAAAATACATGTGCACTTTTCCATATGAGCAAATAGGCTGCTGTTTCCTTCGTTGGCTTAGCTCAGTTTGATGCCCTTGTGTTTCTGTTTCTAACAGGAAGAAGCCCACGCACATGACTGTGAATTGTTGGTTCTGTAACCAGGACACGGTGGTGCCATATGGGAATCGCAACTGCTGGGACTGCCCCAACTGTGAACAGTACAATGGCTTCCAAGAGGTACCATGCAGGCTGCTTGGCCAGAAGGCCGATAGGAGGTTGGGGGAGGGGTGCCCTTTGGGAGCAGCAATCGCAGGGAAATACCTGCTCAGGATTTGTGACAGCATGTTCAGTGCAGATGAAATCTTCAGAGAATTTAGCTGCCAAACACTAACAAGTCTGCACTGTGTATGTGTAAACTGAGAATTTTCAGCAGTTTGTAATTTGATCAAGATTGAGTAAATTTCCTGGGCACAGCAAAATGGAGACCTCATCAAATGTGGGATGGGGTGCTGATTTGGAACCCCTTGGTGGTGTGGACA
>ML685891.1:356505-370466 GCA_007922175.1 Pelusios castaneus
GTGGAACTTCTGCAGATGGTGGGCCCCACAGCTGGGCTCACTAGCTCATGCTTTTCTTTGCTGCTTGGCAGAACGGGGATTACAACAAGCCCATTCCTGCCCAGTACATGGAGCACCTGAACCACGTCGTGTCAGGTGCCACCACCTTCTGCGACCCCACCAAGCCGCAGCAGTGGGTGAGCAGCCAGATCTTGCTGTGCAAGAAATGCAACAACCACCAGACCATGAAGATCAAGCAGCTGGCGTCCTTCGCACCCAGGGAGGAGGTAGGTGCTGGCTTGGGCAGGCCCTCCCTTCCTTCCTATTAGGGATGATACAACATCCGGGTGTCCCCCATCTGTCATGAGGCTATCTTACATCACCACTTTACGTCAATGGAAGAATAGCCTTTTTAATCCTGATCTACTGGTTTAATAAGCTCTGAACAGTTGTAAAATGATTGAACTACTAAAACCCTCTCCGTCTGCCCTCCCAGCCCTCCTGTGTCTCCAGGGAGTGATGTGAGCTGGAGGGCTTAATCTCTATTGATTTGATCCCTCAGTGGAACATTCAGCAATTCCACCGGAGCAGCCTCCAAGTCACCCTCTTGCTGTCCCTGCCCTAGATTCCTCCCTGAGTTGCATCCTCCAGGCAGCAGAGCTCTTTCTTGTCTGCCATGCCCTACAGCGAGTTCATTCCCTGCTCATTCTAATGTGAGCGCAACCCCGTGTCTGTGTGTGAAGTGCCTGCTCCATCTATTTGGGGTGCCATGGTAACTGATGATGCAGACAGGGAATTACGCTCTATCCCACATGTACAAAGAGCTTTTTGTCCAGGACCTTGAGAAAATGGGATTGCTCCTTCTGGTGGCTGAATCCTGAGCAAACCCTGGGCAGTGCAGCCCTTGGAGTGTGTCTTGGGGAGGAGTTTCTCTTTGCAGTACCTCCATTTAATACCTTTTCCCTAGTGGCCTTTCATGGAAGGCTTTACAAAGGACACAGTGCCCTGGGAAGTTGATATGGTGGGGAGAGAGGGATTCTTCGCTCAGTTGGAGGAAGGAAAGCTGCACCTGTCCATTGCTGCACAGCCAGGTTGTGCAAACAGTTCAGGAAGGGGAGTAAAGAGGAATCTCCATTCTGATTGGAATTAACGAGGAGGGCTGTAGATGGGAAGAATTGAATTAGCTATTTAGAATGTGGTTGGGAAACTGGAGCCAACTCCCCCTAACCTTGCAAAGATTGTTATGGGACCGCTAGTGGAATTAGGACTTCAGTATTTAGTCCAACCTGCAAAACAGCACCATGCCAGTCACGGAGGGAAGAGTGCCGCCTACTGAAAAGCCAACATAACTTCTTGCAAATAGCCTGGGTTTCCTTAAGAGGTTTCCCATCCAGATACCACAATCTAAGCAGGGCAAGGTTTGGCTATCTGGATGGGCAGAATAACACAGGTAGTTCTGTTCTTGTCTATAGGACCCCAGCTGAGCTGCTCTGATCCCACTACTGAGTTTATAAAGAACAGTTGGTCCAGCTGACGTTTCTCCTCTGAGTAGTAGGTTTGTCTTCGTGCCTGCATAGGGAAAGGAAGCTGCAGCCCTTGTAGCTCTCTGCTGCTGATTGACATGAGTTCTGTTTACCCGAGCAAGGCACTGTGGCGGGGGGGAGTGATGATCTGTGGGCTCTGCCCCCTCCCTCCATCCCTCCCAAGCTTCTTACTTTAACTCTGTTCCTGCCAAGTTTCTAGGGCAGCAGATCTCGTCCTCTTCCACACCATGTGTTCCTTATTACAGCAAAGAAGTTCAGGGCCCCAGGATCAAATGGATTCGTTTTTACTCAGTAGACTTTTTAAAATCCAATCTACTTCATGCAATTGGAAGCTGGTTAATGAGGATGTCTCCTGGGGAGCAGATTTAAACCCATGGATGATGATTAGCAAGGACCCCTTCTGGAAGTCTCACGATGTTTAAGTTTCTCTTGTGTCTCCATCTCATGCTGCTTCTGGCAACTTGTTCCTGAAACTGCAGTTTTCACTTCCTCTGTGGTTGATCATCTTGGCCTGTCATTTTGCTCCTTCCACAGCAGCCAGACATGCAGGGTCAGCATATGAACTGCTGGCTCAATCTTTATTCCTGTGCAGGCTGTGCCTCCTCTTGGCAGAGGGGGGGCTGTTCAGTAATGCAAGGAGCCTCCTCCAACTGGACAGCTCCTTTGTATGTCTCTGAGTTCTCCAGACAGTGTTGCCACCCCTCTTGGTAATTTGTGGTGGTTCTATAGCGTCTCCCATCCAGTGATTGCAAACAGCTGTACGAAGGCCATGGAGATATCATTACCACCTGCCTTTTAAACAGGGAGGTGAAGTGACTTGTCTGTGGCCAAGTAGTGAATTAGTGGTAGAAGAAAAGAGAGAACTTGAGTTTCTGGGTTCCCTGTATGAATCTCTGTCCTTTGGGACAGTGCTGCCTCTGCTTAGAGAGATCGCTCGTGTCTCCCAAGGGTGCCAAGCACATAAAAACATTTTGAGCTGCAGAGTTCTTTGATACAGCCTGACGCCCAAATCCTCCACACCTCCTACAGTTCCTGCATGCTTGTGCTTTGACTCCCTTCCAAATCACTTTTCCTCTCCAGCTTAGAGAAGAAAGGCAGGGATCCAAAAGCATCTGCCAAATCCCCAGCTCCATCCATCAGGTTCCCCTGCTCTCAAAGCACACTCATCTCATGTAATTTTGTCTGTGTGCCAGCAGAGAGAAGCCTTGATGTAGCATTCCATTGGGCATCATAGACATCCAGGAAGGGAGACACCTTTCCTCCTTTATCCACTGGATAAAGCTTCTTGCATCCAGTGCAGTAAATAAACACCCACTCTGAACTGATTGAGCAGTGATCTGCAGCAGCTGGCATCCTCCCTGCTGTGTGAACAGGGAACATTAAACCCTCCATGCAGCTTCATCCTGGCTATAGACCACTTCCAGTAAAGTCTGGAGGGCACTTGGTGCAATTAGGTGTCTAGTGCTAGGGCAGCTAGGGAGGCATCTGGTATGTTTCCTATCTTGGCTGAAGACATTAATGTGGCAGAACTTTTGGGAATGTCTTTGGAGCAGGGAGCTGCTCTGTGCCGGGATTGTAGCTCACTTGTGAATATACTCTAGTTAATGCTTGGTCCTGCCATAAGAGCAGGCGACTGGCCTAGGTGACCTCACAGGGTCCGTTCCAGTCCTACAAGTCTATGATGAAGTGCTCACAGGTTACAAAGCATCATCCCTCCAGTTCTGCCCTTCACATCTCTCCCTGCCCACATTGCTATGGACCACTGTCAGAGGAGTAGCCAGTCCAAAAAGCCTGCAGCTTCCTCCTCAGTGTCTTGTGACCATTTGGACAAAGGAGCCCATCTCCTCAGGACGAACCTGGGCCCTCTAGAAACTTGGTCTGCCATGCTGTTTGATGTCAGGCAAATCACTTTGCCTTTCACCCTGTTCCTGCCTCTCCTTCCCTCCCTCAACCCTCCCAAAATAAGACCAGAATGCTGAGGTGACCCTTGTGCCTGGATTGCTGTTCCTCTTCTCCCCCCCCCACCCCCAGTAGTTGGAGTACTAAGCTGTCTCCATGCAAAGTCACACACACTCCCCAGTGCTCTCTGCAGGTTCATGCTGGGAATGGGGACAAATCACAGAGATGAGAGAGGCAGAGGAGAGAAAGGAACAGGCTGGGGCAGGCACATTGTTCTGGGCCGTGTTGTTTTCCAGTGTCATCCCTAGGGTCCTCTCGAAGATGGTGCCCAGGCTGGATGCTGTAGAAAGCTCAGGTTCTGTCCCTTGGGCTACTGAGACCACAGCCAGCAGGATGACCATGGCTGCTCTCCTTCCATGCTGGAGCTACAGTTCTACGGCTCTTGGGTTGTGGCGTTGGGGGCCCTGATTGTGCGGTGGTCAGGGCTCACCCCTGTTTCATCATAGCTGAAGATGAAGTTCTGAGCCACCTGGGGCAAACCAAAGGGGGCTGGCAGCCAGCTCTGGGGAATGGACACCTCTGTTCATTCTTGGAGCAGGGTAAGACTTCCCCTGCACTACCCTGCCAGCAGAGCTGCTTCTGAGGTGTAGAATTGAGGTAGGAGCCTGGCTTGCAAGACCCTTTAAAGCATGTGGGGGGAGGCGGGGGCAGGGCTGGCCCATCCTGACTCCCCTCTGGTGAAACAGGAGCCAGGCGTGGGAAAGAGCCCAGAGCAGGCTGGTAGTGGAGATGATGTTGAAAGAGCCCTGGGACTGGCCACGATGAACGACATCTCCGCTCCAGTGACAGTGACAAATGTGCCCTTTGCAGAGGCCGTTTTGACAACCATTGATGATGATTTATGGAGCAGATCTAAGCTGGGTGTTTGCATCAGCTGCGATGTGGGGTGGGAAAGCAGCTTGTTTGGCTGGCTTGCCTGGGCTGGGTGGAAATCTCTGCAGGTAAGTACCAGCTGTGGTCCCTGCCCACAGATGTGGGACACCTCTCCCTCTAAAATCAGCAAAGTCCTGGCTGATGGAGTCCTGTCAACCACCAGAGGCTGCTGTGGTGGCTTGGTCCTCCGCGACCGCTGCAATCTGTCACTCCCAGGTTGCGTGGGGCTGGAAGGCATTTCCCTAGCCGCATCGCATGTGGCTTGATCCCAGATGATTTAGAATTCAGGCTTGGCACCAAAGTGCTCAATGCAGAGACGAGGATCTGTGCATGGAGAGCAGAGCGAAAATGCCTTCTCTTAATGGCAGGCGTTCTGATCTGCTTCCCTGTTCTCTCCACAGGGCAAATACGACGAGGAGATTGAGGTATACAAACACCACTTGGAGCAAACCTACAAACTGTGCCGCCCGTGCCAGGCTGCTGTGGAATACTATATCAAGCACCAGAACCGACAGCTCCGGGCGCTGCTGCTCAGCCACCACTTCAAACGCCGGGAGAGTGACAAGACCTACATGCAGGTACGTAGCGGTGGCGAGCAGGGTGAGTGGCGAGGGAGGAGTGCGGTGAACCAGGTACGTTGGCATCAGCCCCAGGATGACTGTGATGTGGACCGGCTTTCGAGCCTTTAACTGAGTGTGATGACCAGTAGCGTAGTGAGGGGGGTGGGCTTTGAAACCACTCAGAGCCTCCTGTGCCCCCTCTTACCTGCTCCCTGCGCATTGTGAAGGCCTGGCCCAGTGTGCCACCCCCTCCCTCCCAGACTGGTGTGAACTCACCCTTCCTAAGCCGATGCTGGGCTTCAGCTGGAGCGAAAGTGCCAGGTGCCATATGGCAGGTAAGTGGGGGTGCAGAGCCCACTCTGTTGACACAATGAGCCTCAGAAAGTCCCCGAAGCAGGAGGGGGAGGAGGAAAACTGTGTGTTCTTCTCCTCCTCCCCCTGAAGATACAGCCCACCTCCAGCAGTTGGGGGTAGCACCATCTGGTGGAACCCTCTTGCCCTAGGGAGGAGTGGGGGATGGGAGAGCAAATGCAGACCCACGGTACACCACTGGGATTGATGGATCTGGGATAGTACATCTGGCTTAAATTGGGCATGGGTTTAACATCTGGTCTTGGGCCAAATTTGATGTCGCTGGTATAAATCAAGCAAGGATCTGGGATCAGACTCCCCTGCCCGTTTATCTGTCCAACTGATGATTCCCTAGTTGTCTGCCCACTTCTGTCTCAATATAATTCTCCCTCTTTGGCCATGATTAGCTGGTCTCTAGTATTTGATGTTGGGTGCTCATGAAAGGCCGGGGGATGCATAACACCATTTGAGCTAGGCATGGGGATTGGAATACACTTTGCTGTATGAGGCTTGCATCTTGCTGGACTCGTTTGGTACCCTGTCTGAAGGACACCATCTAACTGGAAGGAGAGGGGAAATAGGGATGGCACATACGGAATGGGAAAACAGCAAAAGAGATACAAATGAGGAAGTCTGAAGACACAAGGGAGGAAAATGGAGGAGGGGTAGAAAGAGCAAATTCCCCCTCCCACCTAGGAACTGTAAAGTACCGGGAAACAAGTGCAGGATTGAGGAGTCCCCTGCCAGTGCAGTCCTGGGCTCCCTTTCACTGCCCTGCCAAGGTCCTTCTCTCTTAACCTTCATCCCTCTTGCTATTCCAGTCCTGTGCAACGGCTGACAGTTATGCCAAGTAGTCCAGTAGGTCAATACGAAGTAGAAAAGCTTGATCAGCACCAGTCTGAGGTTGACTCCACCCCAGCTCATTTTACTTGTGACCAGAGTTATTTCTCCTTCCCCTTTGCAGAGCTTTTGCTCCTCCTCCATGACCACCCCAACTCAGGTGATAATTCTGCGGTTCCTGACCTTCCTCAGCTGTGCGTTCCTTTTCCTGATGGGCTCATATGGGTCAGGTGACCCCTTCTCCCTCAAAGACACAGTCCCTGCTCCTCTTGCATCTGGCCCGATTGTCGCTGGGAATGGGACTGCAGAAGGCCCGGCAGCGGCCTCAGAGAACCGTACACTTGTGGGAGTTATCAGCTGGTGGGGGCTTCTCCACCTGCTGCCAGAGCAAATGGTGAAGAACTTGAGCGTCGTTTGGACCTATGGGAAGAACAATCAAATTGCAGTTGTTGTCCTCGGCCTGCTCACCTGCCTGTTGGCCATGCTCCTGGCTGGACGGATCAGGTAGGTTTCCCATTTTCTTTCTGTGTCCATCTGGGGACTTTGGGAGATCTAAATTGGGAGTGCTTCTCTGCACTCTCTAGGCCAGGGACCTGGGTTTTGTTCTGCCATCTTGATCCTTGGATTGGCACAGGGCTGGGAACGCGGCAGTTGACAGTACTGTCCCCTTGTAGTGCTCATGATCCATCCCCCAAGCCAGCTAAATTGGGAGATCTGACCGTTCCTGCTTCTGTCTGAGGCACTAAGTGAGTCTCTCTGTGCCTCCCTGTCTGATAAAAGCTCTGTGTGGTGGTGGTGGTGGTGGAGTGATGGTGGACTCCCATTCAGTTCTGAGGGTGTGGGATAGGATTCTAGGGATGTCACTGGGGTCGCAAAGGACCTTTTGGAAGGTGTAGGTTGTGGGCAAAGGGTAAATTCTTTGATAATCCTATTATAACCGTGGCCTGAATGACCAAGGATGCAAAAATCTCTTGGTTGCACTATAGAGTAGTGAATGAAGCGGTGTTATCAGGGCACGTGGGGAACCCTGCAGATGACAGCCCTTACTTGGAGCTGGCCTGTTGCCTGCTGCAGTCTGTTCATCCCAGGCTCCCACCTACTCAGCACGTCCCTCCGAGGCTGTGCATGGCTTGCCCTTTGGTGCTAGTTTGCAGGCACATTGGCTCTGATGCGCTGCCTCATTTTTTGGCATTCCAGGCTGCGGCGAATCGATGCCTTTGCCTCGGTCCTGTGGCTTCTGGTGATGGCTCTCCACTTGGCTGAGAAGTACCTGAAGGTGGACACAGCCAGCTGGCTGGACATGGCCAAATTCAGCATCACTTCCCTGTGCTGCCTGGTGGGCTTCACTGCAGCTGTGGCCACACGGAAATCAACGGGCCAAAGGAGATACCGGCCCCGAAGGTCAGAGCCAGAGCAGTGACCCTGGGGGAAGGAGGAAAAAAGCCGTGCGAACTCTGAAACTGGTGCTTCTCGCTCTTCTTTGTTTTCCCCCTCTTTTTTTCTTTCTATTTTTCCCTAGAAACACAGTGAAGACTTTTCCTCCTTTTTCCACTTTTGCTTCCCACCAAGCCAGCCGCTCATAACGTTTCTGCCGCCTCCGTTAGCCAAGGAAGCCGCTTCTGCCGCCTCCATTCTCCCTCTTCCTGAAACCTCCACCAGTGGTGCAAACACCAACCCCTGCGCAACCCCAGAGCCAAATCTTCCACCAGCTGCTTGACAGACTGCTCCATAAATGCAGCCACATCCCCATTCTGCTCCTCCAGCCAAAGAGATTCTGGCTGATTCTGTCTTTCCAGCTCCACTCACCACGTGTCCATCCCTAGCTAGTCATGGAGGGATACTCTGCCCTGAGCCTCCCAAGGGCTATGCCACGCTGTCTCCTAATGGTGCTGATCACTTTAGTTTACACTGACGGGAATACACTCCTGGATTCATTTTAACCTCTCTGTAGTAACACTGCATGGCCAGTCCTTAATGGGGAAGGAGATGAGATGTGCTTGTTAAATAATTTGCTTCCACTTACCCTCCTTTGTGTAGCCTCACTTAACACATGTCCCTTTGTCATGCTGTGGCGTCTTCTCTGAATAAGAAGAACTCCTTCGGTGCTTTTACTGGAGCTATTAATAACTTGAAAAACAGGTGCTTTTAAAGATTTTTTTGTTTTGTTTGGTTGGTTGTTGTTTAAGCTCAGGGTATCTTGACTGGTGCAAAATCTTCAGCTATTTTTAAAATTTATCCCCAAATGTTGGGGGTTCTTTTTTTTTAAAGAAGACCTAGATGGAAGCACAATTTTATTTTTTTAAAAAGCAATTCTCTGCTCCTGTGGCCTTAGCAGTGTCAGAGAACATGCTAGGCCATGAATCACAGTTAGGTGCTTTGCTTGAACAGTCAGTCTTCCAGCGTGCATACCCATAAACCTTACCCATTCAGTGTCTTCTTTTATATACAGGACACCCTAGTTGAGGATGTTGGATGGGAGGAAGCAGGGCAGTTGGAATCCAGGGGTGTGGTTGCTAATTGGAAGGGACTTCATGAAAACAGAATTGGATTAGATGGTGTTACCTAGAGGAAATGGCTTAAGTTCTTTGGAGTTGTGGCAGTTGGGGGTGGGAGGGTTAATGCCAAAAAAGGAGCCCATAAACTGTGATATGCTGCATTTTTCCAGTGGGGATGCAGCGAAATCTTGGGACCCAAATATTGAGTGCTTTAGGGAAGAGGAGGATCTCTCTCTGGGCTGAGTTTGCAGGAGGAACCATTTGGGTGCCCACTGGATTAGATGGTTGGGTCTGGGCTCTCCCTGCATGTGGTTATATGTTGGACGTGTTAACCTGGACCCAGACCTTGCAGCAGAGGGCGGGCTCTAAAAGGGAAACTGCAACACTGCCGAAGATTCTGCTGATTTATTCGTTTGTACTGTATTTATGAAACAGCACCAGGAGCTGCCATCCTGATTAAATGGTTGCCTGTTTTTACCATTCATTTGTTTGCTGAGATATAGCCCCTATTATTCTCTAAGTCAGAATGGAGAGCCTGCTAGAAAGAATCTGCATCTCCCACCAAGGAAGTCAATGGTGCTACTCACAATGAGAGAAAATGATGAAAGAGAAAGGACTATCTGAAACCGAGGAGTTTTCTTTAAAACAATTTTTCATGTCGATTTCACTATTCACTGCAGTTTCTCTTGTAACCACTGCTTACCAAGACAGCAGCGTTGTAGTGCTGAGCTGGTCTGATGAACTCTCCAGGGGGATCCAGTCAGAGTAAACCTGAGACGGGAAGAAAGATGTGAAGATGCTTGCTCACAGGATGCTATCTTGTATCGCCCTTTAAGGCTGAAGATTCCCAGAGAAATTGTGATTCCTTTTTGCTCCTTCTCTTTCCAAAATGGAATCTTTTGCTGGAGGGAATTTGACTGAAGAAATGGAACAGACCACTTGTCTGCTCACATGTCTTTTCAGGATGCTGTGTGGTACCTAGCTTTTGAGGTGGAGACAGAAGGCTGTGGTTGTCAGTTAGTGACAGTGTCTGGTCACTTCCAGGCCAATTTGATTGCCTGATAAATGCTTGCAAATTCATTGATCTTGGGCAATGCTGCATAATAAATTAACTGGAACACAAGTCAAATCTGACTCTGATTCACTGACAAACTGCATAAAAAGATCCATGTCCTGTTGAGCAGGATGTCCAGTTTCTTGCTTTTCCTTTTCCCTACTTTGGAAGTTTTTCAGTCTCCAACAAAGTTGATATGCCAAGAACCCCAAGTTTTCACCCTCCCACCTTGTCATGTTAGCTGGTTGGAGATTCACGGCCTCTGTACTTGCATTGCCGAAAGTTCCTTCCAACCTTGTGAGCTTGCACTGCTTGTTTTTGAAGCCACATTGAGCCAGAGGACCTTCTGGTTCTCAGATGAAACAATCTCCCCTCTCCATCGCTGATGTCTGATCTCGTGGCCACATCTGGAACTCTGATGCCACCAGTGAGTTTTGGTAGATTTGCCAAGTTTTGATCTGTGAGCTCTTTGCATAAGTGATATTGTAGGTTGCCCTGGCGGTCTTGTCTCTAGCTGTCTGCAGCTTCCAGGTCACCTGAACACCTTGGTCAGGGCTAGTGAGTAATGGGTGCTTCGTGCCCAAACAAGCACAGGGGATTTGCATTAAGATACTGTTGCTTATGGTAGAGGTGGGATTGGCCAAATGGGCAGAGCTGAGTGTGGCCTGCCCTTTATCTCAGTGAAGTTTGTAGCTAAGGGAGGCCGGCATAATGGATCGCCAACATGGGTGTGAGCAGCGGGGATCAAGGCAAGGGATAGGAACCTTTGAGAAGGATGTCAAACAAGGTAATCAGTGAGGAAAGCATTGTAGTTGCCAAGGTAGAGGGCTAATCCCACCTGCTCCATTGCTGTGACCAGCCTTTCCCTATTCCTTATTCTCCTACACAGTGTACCAGAGCCCCATCGCTGGTGAGAACAGGTGACCCTTGCTGGGTTTTCAGAGGACTGGTAGGTCAAGGATCAGGTCGTTCACCTGCGTGTGGTTCTGCTGACTCCCAAGAGACACAGTACTGCCCAGAGCATGGTGTGCTCCTGACCTGGATAGGTTTCTTCTTGATGTCCATGAGTGCCTGGTATGGAATCGATCTCCTTGTGGTTTTTCCAGACACGAAGGCTGTGATTGCACAGCCATTGGATTTTGTCTCTCCAGCATCCTTCCGCTCCCAGTGTAATCTCAGAGGCTCACTGTGCATTGCAGATGTGGCTGTCCAAAGGGGGCTGGCTCAGAGTCTGGAGGGAGCATGAATGCCGGGTGAAAGGCTGTGATGTGGGGAACCTCACACTAAGGGAACAGATCAGTTCTATTCCAGGAAAGAGGGCTGTGAGCTCTTCCCAGCGCATGCACTTCAAGAGCTAAGAAAGTCATGGTGGGAGTTCAGACGAGCCCCATGTGGGCTCAAGGGCTCAGTGGCTGACGATGCATCTTGTACAGGCTGGGCAGGAACTTGCCTGCTCTAACAAGATGAGTCTTGCCTGTTTTGAGCCTGTCCCAGGGTTGTGACGCCAATCAAACCTATTACTGAGCCCAGCCACTTGCGGGGTAAAGGTCTCTTCAGTGCTGCTACAATCCATCTCATGCTGCTGCTTGTGGCTTTCTGAAGAGGGAAAGTTCTCACGCCGACCCATCCGCCTAGGGGAGTTGTCTTCGCCAGTGCTGCTGCTGCTCCAAAACACTTCAGGCTCCTCTTTGCTCCGTGAGACTGCCACCACTGCCAGAGGCAGCAGGGGACAGTGGCTGAGACTGTTCTGACCAGCACCGCGTCCCTGAAGGGCTCATTCAAAGGACTACCTTGCTGACTCCTCTGCTAGCAAGGAGTGGCAGTGAAAGTAGAAACCTCTTCGAGAACTCTGACTCATTTTCTTCCTTGTGCCCAAAGGTTCAGCAGTCGGGTCCAGCCAAGGCCTGGTTTGTGTTAGATGTGACCTGCCTCCAGTCACTGGGTCTGGCACCTTTTCTAAAAGAACTGTGTGCCAGCTTGGTGGCTGTGTCATGTCACCCAGGATCCAGCGTGCTTGATCTCTAGTTCCACTCTCTTTCCTTTGATATACGCTACTGTGGGGGGCACAGGGGAAGTTAGATGCCAGGAATGAGCAGCCGAGAGAACAATCTACCTTTAAACTGTGGCCAGCCAAAATCCCTTGATCTGGATAGTATGTTACTTAACTACTAGCTGCAAGCTTGAAGACTGATAATTAATTTGTCTCCTTGTGCCAGTTTTGCCTAACTCTCACTGTAGCTCTCGTGTGTATGGTGCTTGTTTCTGGAGCCGGGTGATCCAGAAACTTGGCATTGTTGCTGTCTCAGTCATACTGGGCTGTTGGTTGGGGTTTTTATGTGGGTAGAGCTGGGTGGGAGGCTCTCAGACAGCTGTCAGTTTCCTGCTGCAGTGTGGACTGTCTGGAACTGCAGTCCCCAGAACTAATAAATAAACTTTCCTGCTGCCTTTCTTAGGGTTCTTGAAACACCCAGGTCAGAATGCCACTGGGTGGTTCACAACAGTGGGCCAGACCAGGAATTAAGGAGCTTTGCTCCCCTAACCTTCATGCTGTGTCTCCTCTGAGTCTCTGGCTGGGGATGAGAGGATACTTGGATGGTGCTTTATATTTCCAAGGTGCTTTGCAGACCCTGGCAGGAGAAGAGGGGGACGAGGATGTGCAGCAGGGAAACCCATCCAGCTGCTGCCCCTCTCCTTCTGAAACCTTCTTTGAGTCTTTGCATGTAAACTGACCCCTTTGCAGTTTTTACTTGAACTTATTTATATCCTGTCTTCCATGGCTCTCCAGCAGATTCAAGTGCGGGACTGCAAATGGGCTGGGAAGGACTCTGCCTTATTGGTGTCATGCTACAAACCTGTGTGGGGAGTGAGAAAGGCTGGCTGGCTTTGTGCATGAGTATAAACCTGGCCTTGTCTCTGCCAGCCTCCGTTCCTTGTGCAGCGAGCAGGCTAGTGTCCTCCCAAGGTTGAGGGAGGCAGCTTCACAGCCTGTGCAGCCCTTGTCAGTGTTAAAAGTGGACTGATAAAGGGAAGAGACATGCCTTTCCCTGAGCACATTAACTTCTACAACACTGAATGGCTCTGCCTCCATTGGGACTGATCTAGCTGACTTTAGCGATCACGGGGACAAAGAGCTCATGCATCAGCTGGGCTAGTGCTTCTGGCCTGGTACCTACCAATGAGATTGTCTCAGGATACTTGGATGGTGCTTTATATTTCCAAGGTGCTATGCAGACCCTGGCAGGGAAGAGGGGGTGAAGGACGTGTAGCTGGGAAACCCACCCAGTGGCTGCCCCTCTTCTGAAACCTTCTTTGAATCTTCGCATGTAAACTGACCCTCTTGCAGTTTTTCCTTCAAGGTATTTATATCCTGTCTTTCCCTTGCTATTAACTCTTCCTTTCCCTCCCTGGTACAAGTCTGTATTGTGCATGAGCTTGTGTGCCAGATGAATGGGAAAAGGAGGGGCGTATAACCTTTTTTCTTTGCAGTGTTTCTTTTAACGTGAACGTGCGCTTTTCTTACTTTAAAAGAAGCCGAAATTGTGTGACGCTAATAATCATGTTAGACACAGCCACAGATTTGTATGTGGATGTAATGTAGAGGAATTATTTATGCTCTTCTTATAAAAATATATTAACATAATAGCTGGTGCTGTTGTTCCAGAGAGTTTGACTTTGTCTGTGAAAGTGGTGGTGGTTGGAGGGGGTGGGAGTGGGGGTGGGGATTGGGTTAATTATAAGTGCTGCTTGTGACTGTCCAGTATCTAGCATGCAGCTGGCCTGAAACTTGCAGTTAATGCCTGAGGCTTTTGTGGTAGTAGTGGATGTTGGCTAAAGGGACAGTATTCAGTTCCGAAGTGTACTTTAAAATGCCCCCATACAGAGCAGCAGGTGTCAGATGGCAAAGTCACCTGGACCATTGCTCCCCACAGGTGCCATTCCATTGTGCGGGGGGGTTAAACACACACATGCTCACTCGCTACGTCTAACACACGCCCTTTAAAACCTCCAGCGCTACTGGTCAGGTGGAAGCCAAATTGTCTGTGCTCAGGATGGGTAGTAAATGTATCTCCTCTATTCAGGCTCCCCCCTCATCCTCTAAAACAGGGTGACTTCAGGAAGAAAGGAATCCTCATAGGGGGATCTTGATGCAATGTGAAAATGTGTAGGGATCACTTATACTGGAGTGGATGTAGCCCCAAAACTGTTTATAGCTTTTTCCAGGGGACAGAGCAGCCATATGCATGGAAAAATCAGATTATCTGGTTTTGACTACATGTTGCCTTGTCACTCCCCCCCCCCCCCCCCC
>ML685891.1:370476-413122 GCA_007922175.1 Pelusios castaneus
CATGTCCAATTACTGGGATCAGGCCCATGTGTGCACATCCAACACAGATTGTTCCTATCTCCTTCTCCATTCTGGGATTGACAGTGGTTCCTATGCAGTTCACTTAGATGGGGGCGGGGGTTTGTTAAATAACCTTTTGTGTGGCTTGGCCTGCAAGGCTTTGGTTTCGAGTAGCTCTTGCTGGTGGGAGGCAGCTCTTCCAGTCCTGAATACTGTCCCACATCCGGCAACATTTTATTTAACCAATATTTTAAAGTATCTGTACTGTGGAATTGTGGCGGGCTGTTTAGTAATGTTAGAATCACTGTAAACACTACTTAAACTACTAGATTATTGTTTGTGACACTATAAGTTTTAAAATAAACGGCTCCAGGGCCCTGACACTTTCCAACACCAGTTTGACTCCAAAGTCTTTTTTTATCATTTTGCCACTGCTGCTGAGTGTTTATAGTCATGCTTGCTACACACGCCACATGAAGCAGCATGATTCAGAGCCTGTTCTTAATCTTTTGGGAGGCAGAGTCACAGCTCCATCCTGCCTTGCTGTGTTTAGGGGGCTGACATGGCTGCTTCCTGCACAATGACGCTCTTCTTTCTCCTTTTCCTTCTCACCTGTTTCTATAAACTGCTTAGATGAGCGCAAACTCACTCCTGACTATAGCTTAGGGAAAGATGGCACCACTGGACAGGCCATGGAGATGGATGCCGTAGAAGGAGCAGGACTTTTGCATACACTGACAGTATCAGCTGACTTAGAACAGCCAGAGACTTAATTTTATTCATAGCTAGTCAAACCAAGAGACCTTCTTCACGCGCCTTCTCCGCCAGTGCTGAGGGGGCTAATGCACTCGTGTGCTGGACTCATTATGGAGCCATTCTTGTCCTTACTGATAGTAAATCTCCTATTTCAATATGATGCAAGGGGAATAATTTCTCTCGCTGCTTCCACCGTCTGGGAGATTGGAGCCCTCCGCCTAGGCGAGGTGTAGTGGACAGTGAAGCTGTAGAGCTGCAAGGTCTACAAGAAAAGGATGGAGAGAATTGAGCTACTGTTTGGGTTAAATCCCAGTCATTGGCTTGAGATTGGAGGACTCTGAAAGTGATGACTGTAGAAGCTTCAAATTTCTCAAGTGAGAAAGCTGCAAAAGCCACTGAGGTAGACACACTGTGTTCAGGCACAGAGAGGTGCTTTCCGAAATCAAATCAAACCCGTTGCCATAAAACGTAGCAAGCTGTGGCAGTAGGATAAAGCAATTTGACTAACCCCATGTGACGACTTGGTGTTGTTCCTTACTACTCTGGACGGTCTGTGTGTGATGGGTGTTTCTCTGGGACGGGTGAGTTCCACTGACACGTCATCCTGGTTCACTTCCACCCCCATCCAGCTGTGCATGCCCCTTTCAGCTCTGCAGATGGAGCTTGGATCTGGATGCGATAGTTGGAGGAGAGGATGTGAGTGTGTGCAAGCATTAAAGGGTAAAGGTAGACTTAAGAAGCACAGCACCTTGTTCTGTGCTCTCTGGAATCTAAGCAGAGGGAAGATTTCTGTTGACCAATAAGCTGCATGCCTCTACTAAAAGATATGTCAGCCTGAGCACATTTACTCTAAGCTTGGCTGATGCACATCTTGTTTAGCTTGATTAGTGAAATTAGTTGGGTAGACGATCATTGGTCCCATACTTGCAGACAGCTTTTAAAAAGAAGAAAAACGTCAGCTATTGACTGTATCCTTTGAAGTGCAATGATCTTTTCAAATTAACCTGCTTGTTTCAAGCAAATTTATCTTGTTGCTGTATAGTTTCGCTGTATCGCCCCATTATTCATGAGAGAATGGCATGTGCTTTAGTTGATTTAAAATGTACGTAGCATAAATCCACATAATTCAAGGCACAGGATCAAGGAAATCTGGAATCTACTCCATTCTCCTTCCTGTCTGATCATGGGCAAGTTGCTTCACATTTCTGTGTCTGTGGAGTATAATCCTTTACCCCAGCATGGGTGCTGAGACTAGATTAGCTAGTTGTTTTGAGGTTTTGGTGTCCTCTGCTAGCAGGCTCTATTAAAAAAAGAAAAGTATTTATTTAACAAGTTGATGAGACTCCCTAGACCTTAAATGTTCTAACCAATGGGACTGATGTATGCAACTAGATTGCACTGATGTCACATCATGGCACACTCTCTGTTGTCCCATTATTCCTAGCGGTATTTGCAATGAACTTCTCACTACCCCTTGTTTCTCTCTCCTATAGTTTGTGAAAGTTTTGTTTACTAATCCTGCAAGAGAGCATGGGGATGTCTTGTATAAGATTTCAATAAAGCAAACTCTTCTTTTGACGTCTTTCAAAAATATAATTTTAAAACACCACAGGAAAGTAAGTTCGTGCATGCCCCATGACTGGTACTGGAGCCTTTGTAAGCATTATAAATAAGGAGTCCTGTGGCACTTACAAAGACTAACGGATTTATTAAAGCATAATTGCTTTCTCTGTAGTGTCACTAGAATAGAATAGAATAGAATAGAATAGAATAGTCCCATAGTTGACCCTGTGTGTGTAGTTCACAAAGCTATGTATGCATCTCGGGGTTCTGAGGACCATGGGCACTTCAAAATTGCCAGGAGCAATGGAACAGGGAAGAAGTGGGAGTAACCTTTTGATGGCTTAGACAACAGAGTCCTGTGGCACTTTTAAAGGCTAACAGATTTATTTATTGCATGAGCTTTCGTGGGAGAAAATCCCACTTCGTCAGACGCTTTGAAGATGGGAAACTTACAGAATGGGACTTTTGATGGCTTGTTTAAGTTAGGGTGATTAGAGAGCAATGAATCAATGCAAAGGTAGGTGGTAGAATTGTGACCTCTTAAACAGCTCTGCCAAATGTAGTTTATTTGTGGAGCATAATCCTGTGGCTAAAATGCTGGGAAAGTTGTCTTGTCTTACACTTGCTAACAAAAAGAAAACATAGCCCTATCGCATGGCTATCTCTGTTGTATAGCTACGAGAGCTTTGTTTTACAACATCTGACACTGGTATTTTTTGGTATGCCTGTCTAAGTCTGCGTCTCCTCTTGTGTTCTTAGGCCTGCAGCTCTGTCCTCTAGCCCCCTCCTGACACTTGATTGGAAGCTTTCTGAAATGGTCCAGGGAGCTGGGGCTATTTTTGCTCTGGATTACAGGCAAACTTTTAATTTTTTTAAACTTTTCAACATGGAGAACTCCCAATGGTGTGTGTGTGAATCATGAAACATGTAGTACAAAGGAACACAATTCCCCCTGCATAGCTCCTCTAGTGCACATCAGTCGTGAACTGCAACACTTTGAGAAGGAGTGGAGGAAGGATACTTGAGGCACTAACCTAGGATTTGGGAGATCTGGGTTCAAGTCTCTCTCCTCCATAGAGTCCCTATCGGCCCTTGGGCACATTCCTTAGTCTATTTGTACCTCACTGCCCATCTGTACAATGGGGATCGCAGCACTTCTCTGCCTCACAGGGGTGTTGTGAGGCTCATGTTGAGGGTTGAGGTGTCCAGATACTACTGTAGTTGGGGCCATAAAAGTAACTTGACTAGAACAAGACAGAGAACCTAGCTACTAGTGAACAAGAGCCCACCACATTAATGGTCCGGATATTAATCTGACTGGAGGCAAGGTTTTAACTGAGAGACGGAAGCAAGTGTATTCACCACCTAGCTCCCATGAACATCCCAGCACTCCCAAGCATACAGGGTTGGTACTGTATCTTTATGCACTTCATAAATCATTCCAGCTGAGGATCCGGCTCACCAACTGCTTTGAACGCATGCTGCAGTGTAAATTGATGGGCTCTCCCTAAGGGAATATTCAGCGAGGGTCTAAGCATCAACTTCTCTTTTAGATCTTCCGTTTTAACACTGAGAAATTCAAGTATTGATAGAAACGTGATAATGGGATAGAGACGTGATGATGGATCAGTCAGTAGATGCACCAAAAATGTGTACCCCTCATATCAGTGTCCTGGAACCAAGAAAAGTATGGGCTCCCTTGTTAATCTCAACCGTTAACCCTATAGTCCTAGGCCTATGTGTATTCTGCAGTGGCCTAAATAAAGTCGTTAGTCATGTTGGCTATTGCTGCATTTAACTGCAGCAAAAAGCAATACTTTTAAAAACAAAAGGAACAAACTGGCAGCTCTTTATTTGGTTTAACCTACGACAAGTGCTGTGATCCATGCTGGGAATCAAGGGAGAGAGTTGAAGGGCGAAGGTGATGGGATACTTTTGAACCAGGCAACAGTGTTGCTTTACCATGACATCCCTTCCGAAAGAGTAAGACCTTATCTACATGAGTCACTTGCACCTGTTTAAAATTGCACTGTTAGTTAAACTGACTTGCTTAAAGCCAGTGCAAATTCCTGCGGTGGTCACTTCAGATGTCTTCTTTTGATATCATTTGAATCAATTCCTAATTGATTTAAGCGAAGACATTTGCCCTGGTTTAAGTAAACTATTTTAAAATGAAACAGGTACAACTGACTCATGCAGACAAGACCTGGCACCTTATATTGTGTGAGCTCCTTTAAATGGCTCATAGCCAGCCCCTGCACTGACTGGCAGCAGGTGGATGTGATGGTTTTCTCTGTGTTGCTGGAATAGAACATCTGTGGGATACTCATTTGTGCTGGCACCACTTGGTGCCAGTTCCTGATTAACGCGGTGCCGTGTCTCCTTTGTAGCCTGACAAGGCATTGGCACGTTTTCGTCCCCGCCAAGCGTACTAACCTGTACACAGCACCATAGATGGGTGCATGGAGATTTATGTCGCTTTGCACATCTGGTACATCTGTCCGAGTTCAGTGAGGAGTCGATCCTGTAATTTATCTCTTGCTGAATATCTGTCATGCATGTCATTCACAGGTATCTTTCTGGGGATCCGGTTGCACTGTTCCCCAATGGCTCTGGGATCGGTTTTCCTTGTGCCACTGCTTCGCCATCTGGCTTTATCCCAACACCGCCGCGCATCTTCCAGCTGACGAACCAGCAGTTCTTCAGATCTCCCCGCAGGGCTTCCTCCTCCTCACTTCCTGGACGTCTGAACAGGGCCCTCTCGCTGGGCACCATCCCTTCCCTCGCCAGAACAGGTAAAGGCATGTGCTACATTTCTATACCGGATGGAACTAAAGTGTAGCTGTGTTCAAACTCGGGTGGGAGTGGGTCATGGAATCCCACCCACTGTAACGTGGCTGGGCTGTTGCTAATAGCTTCTAGCGAGACTGACTAATCTATTGTCATGCAACTTACCATGTTGCTTGTACCAGAGCAAACGGAGTGATAAATGCTACTCATTTGGGATAAATAAGTGGATGCTGGTGGGCAGTGACGAATGGGGCATGCACACCTTACGTCAGACCTGCAAGGACATGTATCTCCTAGTCTATGGGCACAGCATTGATAGATAACATAGTTCTCACCTGAAAGGTGTTCAGCCTTCCACTTCGGTGTAACCAATTCTTCAGAGGCATCAGAGCCTATAAGTTAATGCTCAAGCACGTAAGCCAGTGGTTTTTAACCTTTTTACATTTGAGAACCCCCTAAAAAGTTTCAAATGGAGGTGTGAATCCCTTTGTATACCTTAAACATATTCTGCAGGCCTCAGGTAGAAACCATTGAAGTAAGTTGATTCTTAGTGCCTGTGCGGCAGCTGTTGAGTAGAGTTATGTGCAAGTGCTTTTAAATGATCCCGGTGTGGTTGCCGTTCCTATAGTGCAGAAGAGGGCCATTCAATGGTCTGTCATAGCTGATACTCAAGTGGTTGATTTTAACACTAGACAACTAACTTTGGTATCCTCGTCACCTTGGTAGAGCAAAGAAGTCTGATTTTTGCATGGATCTTCTGGGAGTATTGTAGCCAAAGGTGGTATTCAGAGAACAAACAAAGGCAGAAGGTGTCAAACAAAATTGGAGTGGAAAGATTTCATGAACACTCTTATTTTCAAGACTTTGCAAAAAGAGGAACTTGTTTCAGGCATTGGAGACATCAAGAAATAAGATGTAAAGCCATGGTTGGGGGAAGAAAAACAAAAGGAACAGTTAGGTAAGGACACTGGGAGGAACTGACAATGGGTATGTACGAGGAAATGGGATCAGATACGTGGGTGGGGTTAAAAATCATGAGGCGCCTTGAAGGTGAGGTAGAAGAATGTGAACTTGTTACAGTGCGGGGGGAAAAAAACCCAAATGAACCTGGGGCACTCCTCAAAAGTGACTAGTGATTTTAGGGTGCCCAAACAGATGTATTTAAGAGGGGCCTGACTCTCAGAGTGCTGAATGGCCATCCGCTGAAAAAAGGCCGCTTCAAGTGGTTTCAAGCTGGGCATCCAAAGTCATGGGTCGCTATTGAGAACTCTTTGTCCAGGATGTCTGTGAGGGAGCACAGGATGTGAGGAAACTTCTTGAGCAGCTCTAAAGACCACAGTCTCCACTAACTAACCTGCTTAATGTTTCTATTTAGAGGTTCTCTTTGTGTTTTCCTTGGAGTTCCAACTCCCAGCAGTGGCCTAGATTGAAAATAATTAGTTTTCAGCAAGCTGTGAACAGAAAAATAAGACGAGGAGAGGATCAGTCACTCAGATTTGTATTTCCAAAAATGTTGCTGGGTCTCCTTCCAGCCTTTCAACCCAAAGCTCTTCACGAGCTACACGCACAGGGCTTTCTTGGCCCAATGCTGAATGAAAGGCTGCTGCTGGAATGCCTCAACCACGTGGCACGGCTGTCTTGACATCGGGAGTAACATCTGGGTTTCTCTCTCCTTGCTCCACTCCAGGAGGGCCCAGGTGGGACTCAGAACTCCTGCCATCACCTGTCTCCGAGTAGAAACCCTTTTCTCGCTGCCCTCTGCCCAAGAGTTTTAAGGCTACATTCCTCCTTTCTTACACTGGGATAGCCCCAGCAAGCAGGCCTGCCTACCAGCAACCTATACTTTGCTTTCTTCTCGAAGGCTATGACAGGTGTGATTTACCAGTAATCTAAATTGCTCTTCTAAGCAAGCACATTTATTCTTAAAGGTAAAAAATTCTAGAGAAAACACAATAAATGTAAACATACTTTGAGTCTTATGGGACCCTAATAGACCAAAGTCTTTTTAATTCTTCCATGAGGGCCAGGACTGTCTCTTGGTCAGAAGGCCTTGTGTTGTTTAAACTCAGCCTTTTTGTTTCTGGAAAAAAACAGTTTGAACCAATATATGCAAACTTCTTCTAGTGATGGTACATTTCTAGAGTTGTTTAGTCTGACTCACTTGCATCATTCGCTCCCCCATTACTTTTCGTTCCTGAGGGAGCTGTGATAACCTTTCCCCAGGAAGTAGAACACAATCATAAATAAGCCATTCATATAGATACTGCATGTCTCAACATCACCTTAAGTTGGGGCATTAAAACTATTACAATTTGATAAAAGGAAATGCTCTTTCACATAACACATACTTAGACTGTAGAACTCACTGCCACTGCATGTTACCAAGGCCAAGAACTTGGGAAGATCAGAAAGGGATATTAGACAGTCCATATGGATAACAAGTTGTTACAGTTAAAACTAAGAGTATTGGAAGGGTTCCAAAGTTCAAGTCAATCTCTATCAGGTTAGGATGAAAATTTGGGGAGGGATGTAGGAGGAAGGGACAGATTGCCCTACATTTGCCTACTGAAGGGTTTCTTACACCTTTCTCTGAAACTGGTGCTCGCCACTATCTGTGATGGAATACTGGATTAGATGGACAATGGGTCTGATTCAGCTGGCAATTCCTATATGTTCAACATCTGACATTAAATGTCTTCAGAATGATGGCTGAAATTTCCACTTAGGGGAATCCACTCCCCATGTGGACTGCAATGAAGGAAAAAAGCAACCCTTTCTGAGTGGGAGCCAGAAAATGTGGCTTTCCTCTTCTTTTCCCCTATGGAGAAAAATTCCCCAGTTTGGACCTGGGTACCAGGAGCTTTTATCCTTGATTTTGGTAGGATCCATTTGCATCAACACTTAACTTCCTGTTCAAAAGTTCCAAAGGGGTAACCATGTTAGTCTAGTTCAGCAAAACAAACAAGGAGTCTGGTGGCACTTTTAAAGACTAACAAATTTATTTATTCCATGAGCTTTTGTGGGAGAAAATCCCACTTCTTCAAATGCTTGGGATTTTCTCCCACGAAAGCTCATGCGATAAATTTGTCTTTGTAAGTGCCACCAGACTCCTTTTTTTCCTATTCAAAGACTCTCAAACATGTAATGCCCTGGCATGGATCTGGGCTAGAATGCTGAATCCAACCACCTTTGAACATTAAGAACATTCTGATCTGTCTCCAAGTTTTTCTGCTCCTCGTGTTTTCCATTGTTTGCTGTTTGTCACTTGAGGCATGTTTCTAGTTAACAGGCTGGTGCTATGTCTTTATAGCCCAGCAATAACTCTCCCCAGTGAGAGGTCAGCATACTCTATTGCATTACAGGAAGCAACCATTCTTCTCTTTGCCAGCGGGAGAACCCCTGGTGCAAGCTGCACCACGACAGCACTTTTAGTGCAAACGTGCCCTGTGTCAGAGAAAGCTGAAGCTCTAAAAACTGGGAGATTGTTAAGCAAGAATCACTTTTCAAAACACAGACTCCAGCTGACTGTTGATAAATTAACACATCAACGTTGCTCTCTGAAGCCCACCTCAACTGCTCAGTGGTCTAAACATTAGATCTGTGATAACATAAATCCCTGCATCCACAGATTCAAATCCCCAAAAGGATGACTGGCATGCTGGCCTTTTCCCGTGGCCTTCTGCTGAGACAGACACTGGCATAGAGGTTATTTTGTGTGCACATGTCTTTCAATTTAAGACCTTCACCTCCAGTCCTCTTGCTCACAGATCCATGGTATCTTTTTTTTTTTTTTTTTAATAGAAGTTAGAGGGCTCCCTTGGACTAAAATATTCCTATACCATCCCTATTGCCCTCCATCCCAGAAGTGGCTTGCTCTGTGCATACAGACACTGGGATAGTGCAGGCTGGAAGTTGCCTGTTATGGTAAATGTCACACAGCAAATGCATCCTTACACTCAAATCCACCCACAGGAGCAGACTTCTCTGCCTACCCAGAGGATTAGCATTTTGAACTTTGTTAATGAAATTGGAGGGAGAGTCAAGGAGTTATAAAATGCTGCCAGAACTACTCCACCTGGTTAGTATCTGTCCTATTGCTCCATTAAGAGTTTCCACTCAACTCCTACCTCACAAGCAAAGAATCCACTTTCCCATGAGGCAGTGGCTCACTTGATGGGAGAATTCTCCTGTTGACCTAGCGCTATCTACGCTGGGGGCTAGGTCAACTTAACTGCATCACTCAGGGGTGTGGATTGCCTAGTATAAACCCAATTTCTTAACATAGACCTGGGCTTAGTCTTGTCTGCCCTTTCAGAACTCCAGGTATTTAGAAAATCACCCTGAGCTCTGGAGCGCTCACTTATCCATTAAGAGCCCCTGGCAGAACGCCTCAAAATGGATATAATGTTGTAAACCAGCAAATAACCATCTTGCTATCATCTCTCTCCTCAACATGCACTAATGCAGAGTGCACTGTGCAAAGCATTGCCTCAAAATGTCTGAGTGAGCTACATCTTGTCACCTTCCACATTTGGGGTGAAGAATTGTCTCAGTCCCTTCTCAGTGCGGACATATAACTTCCATTAATACTGTCAGGACTTGATGGCGTAGATCAGTGGTTCCCAGCCTTTTCCTTTATGCGGACCACTACGTTGTCGTCGAAAGCTTTTGCGGGCCGCCGTGTAAGCAAGCCATTTTAAACATTTTTAACATCGTCTATGGTTGACAGGAGTCAAACTCGTATATCAAGGAGGTATTAAAACTGCAGTTATTTCTAAAAATGTATTATGCTCCCTCACAAACATATTGCACTCATAACAGTACATTTACCTGCAGTAATTATCTTCCTCCTCCTTCCCCCACCACAGACCTCCTGCAGTAACCTCGCGGACTACCAGTGGTCCACAGACCACAGGTTGGGAACCACTGGCTTAGATTTTCAAAGCCTCCTAGGGGGTCTCTTGTCTCCAGTTCCAAGTTAAGGTCTCTTAGTGCAGCTGAGAAAATCTTAGCCTCCATCTTGTGAAGAGAGGGTACTTCTTCAGGTGTCAGATGGTAATTAATTTATGGTGGCTCCTTGCCCTCATTGGGAGCCTTGTTCCAACTTAGCTGTTGTGTAAGATCAAATTATCTTACTTTTGGGGTGGAGAGGAGAAAACAAATGTTTCACACACACCCCAAGTGGTTGTGCTGGTGTTACGGGGTTTGTCTGTTTTGTTTTGTTTTGGGCAGGGGGAAGGGAGGAAGTTTAATTAAAGTCAGACACTTTAGAGTGGGGCATTGCCATCCTCGTCAGCAATGGAAGCGTAGAACACACTGCTCAAATCTGCCGTCTGGGCTGTTGTGCTGTAACTGGAGTCTTGGGAGAACTTATGGCAATTAGCAGGGTCTTGTATTCCAGACCCCAGGGTCAGATGCACTCTGGTAGGAGAGTCTTTTGAGTGCTTTTAAGTACCATAACAAGCACACAAGCCTGTGGTCTCCATTTCACTGTTGAGATCCGGGTCTTTCTCTCTTTAAAATGTACCACTTCCAACACCTGTTTTCTTTCCTAGAGAGAGTGTGTCTGTCATGTTCAGGAGACCCAAGCAGCACTAAAAATGACAGTGATTGTCGAAGCAAGAATACGGCTGTCTTTGTCTTAAAGTTACTGAACAAAAATGGCCTAAATCACTAAGTTAGCTTCTCCTTGTCTGAGACCGAGAGCTTGTCTGCATGGCATGCTGGGCATGAATCTCCAGTGCACTGTGTTGCTAGCAGTAACTCGTTGTGTAAACTAGCCCTGATTTCTCTGTTTCTCACTGATGTAAAACTGCTTGAGGTAGGCTGTGTTTTCTCACTACAAACTGTTGGGGTAGAGGATTGGCCCGTCTAGTTTTTTGTGCACAGACACAGCTGCAGCAGCAACTTGAAAATCCCCTACTCTCCCTACATTGTCCTGCTTTGCCGGTAGGGCTCTTTGACAAGGGGCTGCGCAATACAAGGAAGATTATAAGGTGGCTGAAAGATTCTCTCTTACCAACACATTAAACCCCAATGCTAACAAGTTCTTGAAAGCAGTAAGCACATGCCGCTCTCCATCCAAGGAAAGCCCTGCCCTGTTCTGCCAGTGAGTGATCGAAGGCCAGACCACTGTTGGGCTCTAGAATAACACCACAGTGGTAAGAGCGGCTGATCTGCTCTCGGTTAGTTTGTCCTGCACTTCTTTGGCTCAGCTACCAGCAGCAATGCTGGACACATGAGAGTCCCCCTGGGGACAACAGGTACAAACCTGCCATGCATTTGTGATTTCTTACCCTCCACCATCCTGGTGTGGGCCGTACGTCGGTGTGACTTTGAAACTCCAGGCTGCACAGGGGCCAGGCAGTGCTGTAGAAGCTTGCCCCCTCTGAGCTGCATCTCTGCCAAGCGTAACAAGGCTTTCAGTCTTCAAAGCCATTTGGCACCTCTAATAATACTTATTTAGGGAGCTTTGTCACAAAGAGCAATGTAAGGACTGAGATTATTTTTATAACGCTTGGTTCTCCTGGCTCTAGTAGCTTTCTCTGATCTTCACTATCGCATTACCATAGTTTCCTGGTGACCTATCCAGAGATGAAGATGGAAATTCATGTGATCCTGGCACTAGGATGGGAATCTGGAGGGCGAGTTCCATGCTCTGTCGTGCAGGAGAGGGTAGAATCTTGTCTGTACCTTCCATCCTTTAAGATAGTGACAAGCCACCCTGTGCTACAGTTGCACAGCTGGAAACCTGAGTCTAATGTCCCTTGGCCCTCTGGAAAGGTGGTGAGCCGAGGGAACCCCATGCAAGCTCCCACTGCTGGGAGCGGGTCCTGATGCTTTCTAAAGTAGCACTGAGCCAACAATTCATTTCAGGTGCAATGTGGGGTGTCAACCCTTCGAAATGCTAAGTCAGGAGACTCTCCAAGCAAAGGGCTTAGAACCTAAAAATCCTTGCACGGTCAATCCTTATGAGGAAGGATCTCTTGAGCAGAGGTGGCATCCTGAAAGTAAGGGGCACCTAAATAAAGGCCTGAAAGCTACTCACAAATGGTGCTGTGCAGCACAGAGTCGTAGAATCTTTTTCTGGTGTCAGGTAAGCCACAAATCTCCTTGCCTGCTTCATTCTTTTTCTTCTTCCTGCTGTCTTGTCCGGCCAGCAGCTTCACAGTTCATTTAATGTACAAAGCAACTCAAACAAGGATAAAGATCCTGTTGGGGAGAAGCACCAAGGGTCACAGATTTGTCCATAGCTGTAGAACCAAGGTGCATGCTGAGCTCAGCACCTGCCAAGGGACTCTCAGCCTACTTCCTCCCCAGAGCTTTTGAAATTTGCTGGCTGACCGTTTCCTTCTCTGTGCACAAGGTCCCAGGGAGGTCTTGTGCACTTACCATGCTTGGATTTGCCCTGGCGTTTCTCAAGCATTCAGTTGGTGCTGGCTCCCTCTGCAGCATCTAACATTTCCAGCTCATACCATAAAAAGCAGGGGAGGCAACTCAGAAATAGTTACACAGTGGCCAGATCACCAGAAGTGTATTAACACAATGCACCCATTGCTCAGATGCTCTGGGAAGTTAAGCCATAAGGTGTAGAAATAATAGCATGAGTTTTTCTCTCTCTCTCTCATCATTCCAAATAATTTAACCCTAGTTTTGCCAGTCAATTAAATGCCGCCACTTCTAAAAGGAAAGGTGGCAGTTGTTCAGTGGGGCAGGACAGGGAATGAGAAGGATAACGGTGAATCGAAATAGGAGGGCACTTTTGGCAGGGTGCTGGGGTGACACTCCATAAAGTCTTAACTGTGCAGGGCTTTTGGTCTGAACCTCATCTGGGGAAGGGAGTGCTATGGGAACCAGTCCTGAGACAATTTAAGAGAGGGGATGAAAGGAGGCACAGAGCGGAAGCAACAAATGGGGCCAGGATCTCGCTGACCATAGACCTAGAGCTAGAAATGGCTTCCCCTTTGTCCATGCAGCTTTCCTTTGGGGTCCTCAGTAAAGGGGAAAGCACCAACTGTGACTGAATGCCACCCTGCTGCCTGGTCCAGGTGACTAAGTTGAGTTTGTCTTCAGCAGCCTTCCTGCTGGTCCCCCTTGGGGTGGCAGGGGAGCCAGCTCTGTGCGAAGAGGGCCGGTCTGGATTACTGGATGCTCAAAACCCTGGACACCTCAGGCCAGCCTCTCCTTAGCTGCAGCATGATAGCTTGGGGTTATCAAGAGCACATGGCAATCTTAGGAGGGTGACTGCCACAGCCGTGACCGTAACCCTCTACTGCAGCCTCCACTTGTCACCTGGGTGAGCAAGGCAGGACAATGCAGATCTGTTTTTGGTTCTTGCTATGCTCTCTAGCATCGGTGCTGAGTTTCTTTGGTTTGCCATTTAGATTCTGGCTACTTGTTCAGTGGAAGCCGCCCAGCATCCCAGGGATCTCAGTCCAAGGAGTCGCCTTTATCAGGTAAGGAGAACATGCAGTGTCAACACTCCCAGGCTTTGAAATTATTTGCTAAAACTTAGTAGAAGGTTAACCCTATTTTTTTCCCATCTCCTCCTTCCTGTCCATGTACCAGTGAAAGGTCAGTGTAACAGGTAGATGGCAATTATGCCTGTTAGCCTAAACTGAGACTTGCCAGTGCTGTACTTCTGAACATTAAGGCAATCCCTACCTGCAAGAGTTTACAACTAAATAGACCTGGCAGACATAGGAAGGATTACGGTCCCCATGCTTTAGATTGGGTCTGGAGTGGTTATGTGGCATATCTAATGAGCTACAGCATCTGCAGCAGGGATAAGACCTGAACCCGGATCTCCTGTGTCCAGTTCAGTGCTTTAAATACAAGATCGGCCTTCCTTGGATATGGACCTGACTGTAACATTATGCCTATTGAGTGGGTGAGAATAGATGCTTTGGAGCAGAATGATTTCCAAATCACCAGATTGTCTTCTGGACCTACAGCTCCAAAAGTTCCCAGAGCGCAACTCCATTAATAAAGTCCTTCCCTACTCTCTCACCCCCGGCCTCACCCCAAAGTCAGGCTCAGAGTTTGCTTCTCTGGTGATGCACCAGCAATGCTTCACTATGGGTCCCCTGCATCTCCCTTTATAAACCTTATTTCATATGGCTTTGTAACAAGTATCCAGTAGGAAACTTGGAGTGTTGCCAACAGATCGAGGGATGTGACTATTCCCTTCTATTAGGCACTGGTGAGGCCACATCTGGAATACTGTGTCCAGTTTTGGGCTCCCTGCTACAGAAAGGATGTTGACGCACTAGAAAGAGTTCAGCGGAAGGCAACGAAAATCATTACGGAGCTAGGGCACATGACTTACAAGGAGAGACTGAAGGAACTAGGCTTATTTGGTCTGCAGAAGAGAAGATTCAGCTGGGATTTGATAGCAACTTTCAAGTACTTGAAGAGGTTTTTCAAAGAGGAGGGAGCTAGGCTGTTCTCAGTAGTAACAGAGGACAGAACAAGGAGCAATGGTTTCAAATTACAGCTGGGGAGGTCGAGGTTGGATATTAGGAAAAACTTTCTCACTAGGAGGGTGGTGAAACATTGGAATGGGTTACCTAGGGAGGTGATGGAATCTCCATCTTTGGAAACATTTAAGGCCCAGTTAGACAAAACCCTGGCTGGGGTGATTTAGTGGGAGTGGTCCTGCTCTTAGCCTGAAGTTGGACTAGATGACCTCATGAGGTCCCTGCCAACTGTAAGATTCTATGATTCTAAGGATCAAAAATGGGGTGAAAAGTCTAACATTTCAGCACCCCTCATTTTAAAGTCGGAATGTATTGCTAGAGAGTGGGCTGGCTAGATGGCATTGCAGGCTCTAAGCAGTGCAAGTTTCTCACCTGCATCACTCACTGTTGCATTTCAACCCAGATCTGAAGGGCAACACCTCAAAGCTGAGAGAGAAACTTATTCCCCAGGCCCATTCATTCCTCGGCCTCTCCAGAGACTGGCCAGTTGCAATGCTTTTGTTGCTTCTGCTATTGTGTGTGTGACGTCCCAAACTGAACCATGAACTGGCTTACTCATTCAGTGACAGTATAACATGCTGCCTTGTAAGAATTCAGGTTCTCCACTTCTTTGGCCAACAGGGACTGGGAATGCCGCAGAAGTTGAGGCATAGAAGAAAAAGTAGAGGGTGCATGTGTGGGCCAAAGTACTTTATCCCTGCAGCCAGTGTATGGAATTATGCTACGTGGCTTAGGAGAGAGGTAAATGTTCTGTAAGGCCACTGAGGATGACTCGGGCTTGGAAGGAGGAGAAAGAACTGAAGGGAAAGAGCTCTGGTGTGGTATCCCCATGCTTCACTTCCTTTTGTTAGGTGCAAAAACATTTAAAAGTTGAGAGCACTTTTGAGTGATTTCAAGCTTCCCTCAGCAGCTCTTTTCCCTCTTCAGTTTTTTTTCCTGTCCAAGGAACTGATTATTAAAGTCTTTGTCTGCTGTGCCAGTTTGCTGCCATGTCAGACCGGTGACCTGTCTGTTGCACTTCTGACCCCAGACGGAACTTCTGGCCCCCGTCTGGGTCCCTTGCCTCTACATCCAGTTTGTACTGCCTGTGTTGTAACAAGAAAAACAGCAGCTGTAGTCTGAGTTAACTCCTTGTCCACCCCCACTTTCCTGATGTGCTCTTCAAACAAACCAGCTTAAAAGGACCTGCTGAAATCACTCATTTTTAAGTAAGCTACAATAAAAATGTAGCCACTGAATGAACCTAGCCACCAGACCTAAAGTGCCTCTCTTCCCATTAAAAATGTATCTTCTCTCCCCTGTTCTAAGTGTTCTTCTCCCCTCCAAAGTTATCCCATTGTGATGCACCAGCATGAACCGTGATGGGACATCACAATTACAGTACCAGAAATCCCAGCTGAGTCTGCTCCATTGAGTTCCATGGTAGATGCTGGGGTGATGGTGCAGTAGAAGTAGCTGGTCAATGGCTTGCAGAACCTCAAAGGATGGAAAGGGTAAGGTTCTAGTAGTGTGTTTTGCTGAATAGCCCCAATTAGCCTGGTTGGTTGGCAAGTGCAGACAGCATGCTGTAAGAATCTCATGTACTTCGCATGTATTCTCCAAAGCAGCTGGGAATGAGAGAAGAGAGCCTGGAAAGTTCCCTGGCATAGAACAGGTAACCTACCCTGTGGTGGGTCTGGCTTGAACAAAGGGGCTGAAGATTGCCCTGCAGCCTGCTTCAGGGTCTATTAAGAAGGAGGGGAGGGATATTTGACTCTCTTGAACCTGGGTTGCATAAGGTGAAAAGTTCAATGAAAGGAGAGTTGACCTTCAAACCTCCTGCTCTGTTCAGCAAAAGTAAATTTAAACCATCTCTATTTAAATCGAGCTAAGTCTTAGGCCATATTTAAATATAAAAGTTGCACAGATCTAACTAATCAATTTATAAATCAACTTAGTTAAATTGGTGCAACTCTTGTATAGACAGCGTCCGAATGGAGTTAACCAAGGACTGCAGTGCTGAGCCTTGTTTACCCAGGTTCCTTTGCAAAGATACAAATTTGGGGCTCTGAACACAGGGACCTGCAGAGATGATGGAAAATGGAATTACTTTTAAGACCCACACCCACACACTCTATCTTCCAATGTGTTGCACTCAAAATAAATGAGCAAAGAATTTAGGTATGGCAGGTGCTCCTATCAATCATAGCATGGCAAAGAATTTTTAAATGAATAGGGACACATACACACCTTGTTCTTGCAGACTGGTTGGAGAACACATCCTCCACATTTCCCAGCCCTAATCCTTTCTCTCTGCCCCTGGAACATCTTGATTTCAGAGTATTACTCCCTGCTGTCTGGAAGCTGTGCCCCATCCCCCATCCCATCCCCAGCACCTTCGGTGGCTGGATCCGTCACATCCAGCTCAGGCTCCTTACGTTACCGCCGACCCCTCATCAGCCCTGCACGCCTGAACCTGAAAGGGCAGAAGCTGCTGCTTTTTCCATCCCAGAGCGACGCCCTGCACACGCCAGCCATCTTGGATGACCTCAATCCCTCTGACAACAATGTCTTCGCTGCTGAGCTGTCCCCGTTCCCCAAAAAGAACCTCAGTGAGCGGGGAATGCATGGTATGTTCCTGATCTCTTTGAGTCCAGTCAGGTCAGCTTGCAGGCTAAGCACTTGGCAAATGGAGGGGAGATTATGAAGGAAAACCCAATTGGTGCTGATGATTAAGTAGCTGAGTCCATATAGGATCCAATGGCCCTTTGTGATATTGGAGGGCCACTGTATGGCTAGAGCAATGACTCTCAACCTATTCAGACTCCTGTAAATCTTTCAGTAGTCTCATTTGTCTTGCATACCCCAAGTTTCACCTTACTTAAAAACTACTTGCTGCTGGAATAGTGCTTACAAAAGCATTTTAAATTTTGAAGCTGGCAAGTGTGGCATTCAAGGCTTTCTTTGAAAAAAATTCTATCAGCTTACCCCATTCACAGGGTGTATTTTTGTCTTCAAATGTTGCAAATGCACCGTCTCATGCTGTTGTTTGATGGAGTTTCTCTGTAACGGAAACACAAATCTTCAAGTGGATTACTCTTTCGAGGTGAATCCCAAACCAATATTCCTCGCAGAACTGATGGTGGGGGAAGGGTCGGTCACTTTCCATTTCTTAAAATTTTCACTTTCCCCACTACTGCCACTGCCAACTCATTTTAAAAATCTATTCATTTTTATATCACACCCCTACACAGAATACGACAGCCTCATTGACATGCTTGTGTGCATCAGTAAATGACATAAAACACGTATCTAATACAATGCATACATGCACAATATGTACTGTGTATATGGAATATAGAGCAGTACAAACTATTCATTGTCTATATGGAATTTTAGTTTGTTAGACTTTGCTAGTACTTTTTACTTAACCTGATGCAAAACTAGGCAAATACTTAAATGAGTTGACATACTCCTAGGAAGACCTCTGCATACCCCAGGGGTATGCATGTACCCCTGGTTGAGAATCACTGCTAGAGATCCTGTCCTTCAGATTAAAGGTGAAACCAAAATCCTCTCCCCATATCATTTGAGATCCTGTTGTTATTTATTTTGTTGTTTGAATTATCATAAGTGGTCTCGCATGATTAAAGGCTTTAGCCCAATTGTCCTGGCCACATTCTAGCTTGAATAATTAATTCTGATTCCCTAAATTCATCCAGCCATTCCAGTTATGGTAAGGTTATTTATTTCACAACAATGATTTGTGCCAAATTGCCCCTGGATTTGTCTTTTGTCTTCATTTCCAGTCTTAATCTCTTCTGCAATGTTTCCTCATCCACTTCGGGCGACAAGCTTATGATTTCCATTCCGTCTGTTTTCTGATGGTGACTCTTCCTCTCTTCTCATAGATATGAGGTCAGTCACGGAAAAAGGGAGTATTTGCAGTGATAATTCCATCAAAAAAGAGGATAATTCATCACATTCATCCACTTGTGTGGTGGATACGACCACCAAAGGAGACGACCCAATAGGCTGGAGAGGTGGGTGCCAGGCTGTCCGTGTGTGCAAGAGAACTCTTCTTTATGTCTAAATGATTTGGTCATATCAAACAAAAATCACTGGCAGAGCCAGGAGTAGAAGGCAGAACTCCTGCCATCTGACCCTGTGCCTTCCCTACAAGGCTCTCGTTATTCCTCAGACCACCTGAGAAACACAGAGCTCTCCAGTATTACCCTGTTTCAGGAAATGGTGGATAAGATTAGAAGGGAATGGGGAAGAATTGAATGGAAAAGTACATCAGAATCTTTGCTGCCTGGATTGTAGCTGGAAACATGGTTCACTAACTTCTCATGTGAATATAAAAAAAAAATGTCAGGGATGAGACGGGAGAATTGTGTTCTTTGTTATTTCATCAAGTTTCTTAACAGCTCTTTCTGACATCTTCCTCCACCTCTCTGCAAAGGTCGTTTTGGTAACTACATTATCCGAGGTCTCTTTGCCATGAGCCTGACAGCCAATGCTATCTTCACATCAGCCTACCTCTATCAAAGCCTGCGCTGACCCATGCCACCGCCTCTTCATGGCCCCACCCCTTCCCAAGAGACTCTGATGAGAAGAATTCAACCACAGCTTTGGAGTCTTCTGGCCATGCCGCTGGTGCATGCTGCTTACCAACCACTGCCTGCCAGGCTGCAGAGACAAAGAACCAGACAAAGAACTGCTGCTGGTGCCACCTCGGAGCAGATCGTATCGACGAGTTGTTGTGGTGCTGGAGGTGGACAGCGGGACTCCTAGCAATTGCCGGCTCAAGGTGAGAGGTCAGACAGTGTCCCTTGCACCTTCTTTCTAAAGAATTGGTCTGTGGCATGAACCAGAGAAGATGTAAATGACCTGGTTGACTTTGTCTCATCATTTCTACCCTATATATCAACCAATCTTGGATGGATGGAATAAGAAGAATTAAAACAAATAAGCTGGAGATGAGAGGCAGGACCTGGGCTTTGATAATTGAAATGGCTTCCCCAGCCTGCTTTCCTTTTTGACTCCTATTCTCGCTTCCTGCTGTTTGTTCTGTATGAATGGTTTTATGTCCTCCTTAAGGTTGTCAGAGCCCTGGTGGAGGGGGACCCTTATCCGCTCTGTGATTCGTGTGCATGCCTCCATGCATATGTATGTACACTTCCACCTGGGCTGCTGTTTGAAGTCTCTCTAGCCAGTTGCCTTCCTGTGATGCTGGCATCCGGTAACCATTCACGTCCATTGCTCAAACCAATACAGCTGGTCTAGTGATGGGCACATCTGCATTAAAAAGCAAACACACACTTCTTACCTTACCAGGAGGTACCGATACTACTGCAATAAGATGTGCCCTGATGTGCTTGCATTGTACCTCAGGGGCTCTACACTGCAGTTTTGACTGCTGATGCATTTGCTGAAGTCAGGAGCTGCACAACTTGTTCTTACTGTAAGCCACATAAACATGCTGTTCTGGAAGTTGTTTGCCAAGCACTTCTAATGAAGAAGTCTGTTATTCTAGAGGTCTAGCTCCTCTTGGTTGGTGGGAGCCTTTGCCATTAACTATTTAAACTGCTGCTTGCTTGGCTAAACAGCAAGTTTCTCTCAGATAGAGACACCAGACCTGCACCAGACTCGCTAAATACCCAGGATGTCTCTTAAAATCCTGATTGGTTGCCCAAAACTTTTTAAAAGTTTCTAATTTGGGGAGTCTCACTCTCTGGGTGCCCCACTTGAGATGCTGTAAAGGAGCCAGGGAGTGAATACTCAGCACTGTTCTTTTTCTAGGGGGCGTGTGCTCAGCATTGCTTGGAAGTTGGGCACCCAAAATCACTAAGCATGTCTGAAAATTGTGGCCCTAGTTTCTAAATTCCTACCTCCCAAGCACCTGGAACAAAAGGAGACCTGGCTATTATTAAGGAGGAAGCCTTTGGAGCATCACAGTACTCTACCAAGAACCTTCTTGTTGTCCGGGTGCCATTCTCCTTTTGGTCGTAAATTTTCTTACCTCTCCTCATCTTCTGTTCTTGAACTACTGAATTGTGTTTACCATGTCTCTTGCCCTCTTCATGCTCTGTGACTCTCTGCTTTGGGCATCTCTCTCTCTCACACACACACACACTCTGTCACACCCTCTTCTAGGACTGCTCTGGGCATCTCACTCACATTCACACTCACACACACCTACCCTCTCCTGGGACTTAAAAAAATGATAATCTTATACGGTAGTTGATCTGCTACTTCCAGGTGAGTGGCCTTTATTGCTGGTGACTGGAACTGTGGAAAACCAATTCTCACTCTCCCTGTGCCTCTTGCACCTATTCCTACATTATCTTAGTAACCCACTTCCTGCCACGATACTGACATTCACTGCTCAGTGAAGCCCCTGAGCTGCCTTCTCCTTTGCTTGTGCCATGCTGGAGACTTACTAATAGCCACATGCTTTTATCAAGAGATTGTGGAAGCGTGACTTCTGACGCTGCAGCTTTGTCTTGACCCTCCTTTTGCTGTTCTGGTCTAGCTGCACCTGGCAACTCCTTCACCTAGATTCGAACTAGCAACTGCATGAGAAATGCCAGTGAGTAACTCCGTAACTTGCATTAACTCTTTCACATGTTGGGCTAGTCCAAATCTCATTGTGTTGAGATTTATGTCCCTTTTAAATTTCTTTGGGTTGTATTTAGTGTTCCTTACAGGCAAAAAACTGGTAATGCTTGATCTGGTGGGCACTCTACAAGCTTCTCCACACAGCTGTGTTGCTGTCACTCGCTCCAAACCTGCAACAACGCATGGTGCAACAGCCTTGTCATGGCCCCTTGTCCTGACTTTCAGCATGCTCACATGCTCCTAAGGAGAGACTTGCATGCTGCAGAGAGCGGTGACCTTGTGTGTCTTATTATGATAGATGTGCACTGTGGCTTATGCCACGAAATGCGTTTCACTTCTCAGCTCACGGTCTCTACTGTACTTACCCACTGGCACATCTAGCACACAACCCCACTTAACATGGCCTTTAGTTGTCCCCAGAAAGCTCCAGTGCTGGCCCTGGCCCTTTCCAGCATATCTCCGTTGTTCCCAACACCCATGGCTCTGAAGCTTTCTAGTCCCTCCTTTCTCTCTCTAGCACTTTTCTTGTTTCAGGAACTCCTTAATTCCATTTCTGAGTCTGCTGCTGGTTTGGCTGCTGGCCAAGCTTTTAGCTAAATCTCTTTTAAAGCTTTCTAGATGCTCTCACTTAAGAGGAAAATAACAAGCCCATTCAATCTGGTGCTAGAACATTTCGGGAGTGGTGCTATTGTTGATGCAAAGCCTTCACTGTTAGTGTGCGTGCGTGTACATCTGTGTATTAATGTTTGAAGAGTTTCTTCATTTTGAAAGATCTAAGCCTGTGTTTGTCACTATATTGTCGGCCTTAATCCAGCTACCAGACACTGTGTCCATCTTGCTGTGGCTGCTGTTTCTATATAATGTTGGTTTGGAGGAATTGAGGGGGGAAAAATCTGGTTCCCAGTCAAAATCCTTGTGCATGAATTGCTAATGGCGTTGGTCTTCATTCAATATTGTTCAGGGATGGAGTTTTATTTTTCTAAATGTTTTTGCTGTAAAATTCTTTGGAGCGGGGGGGATGGGAATGGATGTAAACGTTCTGTACATTTAAGAAGATTTGATTTTTATTTAAATACGGTCAGAGTTAATTTAGAGGTGGTACATAAAGGAACTCGTAGTAAAAATAACCTCTGCCCTGCTGCTGAATGCTTATTCTCGCTCATCCCAACACATCCTTTCTCTCTGCGCCTAGGTTTATTACGCATGTCCAAAACCATGGAGCATTGAATTAAGAGTATTTTTTATTCCAAATGCTACTTTTCCAGAGTGTGGCAGTATCAATAAGGGTAATATATTCTGTTAAGCAAGTGGAGAGGGTTGGGAGGACAATTGTTATATCTACCATAGCCCAGACCTAGAAGTGAGCATCCCTGGTATATGCCACTTACTCCGTGACAAATTTTGACCTGTGACTGTCCAAATCCCACTCCTGATTTCCAGGTGACAGAAACAGTGGGAAGCATGGCTGAACCAGTTGGGAGTTTAGACTCTAAAGTGATGTGGCTGGGAGCCTGTGCTGCCTCTGGATATCTCTAGATACTGCTCTATTTCCCAGCCATGATTCCTAGAAATATCATAGTCTTAACCTCTATCCAGATGTCTGTAAGAAGGTCAGAAAGCAACTCTTTGGCCAGTACAAGGAGGCTGTTTTCCCCAAATGCTGCCCCAGAAGTCACTATCAAAACACAGTGGGTGCTTGGATGGGTGGGAGGGGTTTGGGGCATAGTGTAGCTGGGGGGTGGGGGGGGAGGGAAGCAAAGGATGATAAAGAGGAGTCTTAAACCTCATCTTCTGTTAAAGAAATGTTGTATGTTATTTGTATGCTTGTTTTGGGCTCTAACTCTGTATGGTTGACTTACATTGTGCTCTAGCTGTGGGGAAATCTGTCCCCAGGAGTTTTTAGTTCATGCTCTGTGTTTAAAGAGGATTATTTTTCTTTAAAAAACAAAAAACTTACCAAAAAGAGTTGAAATTATTAATCTCACTTAAGTGTCTCTTATTTCTCTGTGTGTGTTTGTGTACATATGTGCGTCTTCACCTTGCAATCAAGATGCGATCTCAAAGCTACACAGAGTTAGCAACGCTCGAGGCAATGCAAGTTGCCCCCGTGCAGTGCCCCACCAATGTGATGTTATCCTAACCTGGAGGGACTCATCTCTAGCAGGGGTTCTCAACATATTTACCATTGTGGGCAGCATATGCAGCTTTCTGGTATGTGAGCCAGATCCACACAGTATGTATATTATTTCTGTCACCCTGAGGATGTCATGTAGGCCACAGCTGTGTGCAGATTGGACCCCAAGTGGCCTGCACACCGTGGAGTTGAGAACCACTGATGTATAGACTGACAAGGAAACTCAACAGTCTCGGTCATTCAATTCTGTCTCCATTGAGACTGCCAGCAGCGGTGTCAATTGTTGATGGGGATTTTGTGATGTGGACGTGCATCCATTGGAAACTAGATTGAGACCCATTCAAATGTACCATGTCAGCCTCTGAGCTGGTGGTAACTTTCATTTCTTATTCACCAAAACATTACCTGTAAGAGAAAGGGCTTTTTCCCCATTATCAGTCTTTTAATTGTCTAGATTGATCTCTGGTGGACATATTGTTTACATGTAATAAAAGAGGACAGCAGCTCCAACCTTCCCAGACTATGGTACACCTTTCAGGAGTCTGATTTGTTTTGTGTACCCCCAATTTTCACCTCACTGTTTACAAAATCAGACAAAAATAAAGTGTCACAGCACATTACTGAAAATTGCTTAATTTCTCATTTTCACCATATAATTATAAAAACTGGAATATAAATATTGTACTTGTATTTCAGTGTATAGTATAGAGAGAAGCATAAGCAAGTAATATGGATGAAATTTTAGTTTGTACTGACTTTGCTAGTGCTTCTTATGTAGCCTGTAGTAAAACTAGGCTAGATGAGTTGATGTACCTACTGGAAGACCTCTTTCCCCCCCCCCCCAGGGTTACACACACACTTGATTAAGAACTGCTGGCACAGGAGATGTTCTTTAACATGTGCAACGGTAGGGGGGAAAAGGCATGGGGGGGGGAAGCACTTCCCCCCCCCCCTTCAGTGTTTTCTTATAGATGTATGTCCATCAAAGAAGCATTTTCGAGATTCTCCTTTACTGTTTGGAATTCTTGTTGCCTGCTATAGGACCAGAATGTCTTTTTAATGGGGAGAATTTGCTCCTGCTAGCCCTGAATGGTCCCCTACTTATTCTCCAGTGTCAGTCCTGGTAACTTGCCTACAAACCCAGTGCTACTCATACATTCCATCTAGTGCTATCTGAGATGTACCATGCCCATTGGGTTTGCCTGTGTCAAATACAATACAACTTGAGCATAGAAAATTTAGGTTGTGAGCAACTGATATTATTGCTTACTATCTAATGTTTTGCTTTCATGGATTATTTGTTTTAAAATGTCTCTGCTGGTCCCATTCACTAAGCTAATACTGTCAAAGATGGAAATTTGGTTGGGTGGCATGATTTGTTCTTGACAGATCCATGCTGTCTATTCCTTATTATCCTCTAGGTGCCTACAAGTTGATTTTTAATAATTTATTCCAATATTTTCCCAGGTATCTAATTTAGGCTGAATGATCTGTAATTCCCTGCCTCCTTTTTATTCCCCCTTTTCAAGAAAGTGCTTAAAATTGACAATATTGTCTAGGAAGATGTCTGTACCTGGGTTATAAAGATATATCTGAAGAATGATGTATTCTCTGGTTTCCCCTTTTGAAACGCATCAAACTGTATCACTAGAAAAATATCAAAATAGCTTCAAAAGAGAATTTTGTTGGACTCCCTAAAGGGGCTGTAATGTCCTATCATGCAAATTTCTCATTTCAAACTGTCAGGTATCATTGGAATCTCATGGGTCTGCCAATTACAATGAATAGCAGTGTTAGTGATGTATTCTCATTTCAGTGTGCAAGGATTTGAACATCATGTAACTCAATTGCTCTTGGAGAGGACACTGACCTCCACAGTCTATGTATAACTGAAAATCAATCTCCACGGAAACTGTTTCAAAAGAGAGCTATCATTTGGTGTTGGGACTATTTTATTCTGAATGACTTTTGTGCTGCTTCTACCTTCATTACTTTATGGCAATTTTTAAGTCAGAGAGTGAAGATTAGACCTTTAGCAATATGAATTAAATGGAGCACGACAGCTTTGTGTAACCCACTAGCATCAAGCTATCACCGCCATGGATCTAAATGAAACCCAAATACCAAGTCATCCTTCCTCTTTCCTCATTATATAAAAATCAGTTCTTGCCCACACAAAAAAGCCATTGTCACTTTTATTTCTTAATGAAGGAGAAGGGTGATGAAAGCAGCAGACTACAAAGGAGAAGGATATTTTTTATTAATGGCAAAGGTAGGTAATGGTTTGACTTGTAATTAAGATAGCTTTGGTGAGGGGGAGTGTTTCTAAGCTGGTGCAGAGACTCTTTAAGGATTTAACATGTGAACTGTCCATAACCAGAATCACACTTGAACACTATCCTGCTCTCATAGACTCTTAAATTTGAGTGTTTGGTGAATTGTGAATTAAGAGCTTGTGACTGTAACAGGCTCTGCAAAGAGACAGGCATGGTGTGGACAGAAGCTGCCAAAGCATAGTGTAGGTAGTATTCTGCTATTATACCTTCTTCACCTAAGGGATTGGCCAGCAAACACAGTTGCTGGGAGAAAGGGGAGGTGGGGGGAATAAAGAGTTCTAGATAGAGTGGTGGGTCAGGCTCAGATTTGTGGCTCAAGTCAGATCACTTTCTATGGCGGCTTAAATAAACTTCTTTTGCTTTTTAAAAAAAAATTCCCAAATTTCCTTACTAGCTATCTCACACCTTGCAACTATACAGTATGATTTGTTTGCATTTTCATGTTTAAATTAATAATTTATAGATCAATAGTAAACATTCAGAGGGTCTTATTAACCCCTATGCTTAAATTCAAATATTGTTCATAGGCTTGCTATGGTGAAAGTCAACAAAAACAGGACTTCTCTCATTGATTTCAATTGGAGGAGGGTCAGCTGCCATTTATAAAGTTTAATTTAAAAAAAAAATATATTGTGGTGGTGGTTCATGATTTCTAAACTTAACCATGACCAACCTTAACCCGTCTTGCACCCTCTTCTTGACCTTGGCTACCTGTGGTCAAGGCCTCTCTCATTCAGTAACTTTTGGTAACTGCTCATTAAGTAAAATGTCTAATTACTGATAAATTTAGTCATCTCCAAGAAAGGGACTAGTAGATGCTGCTCTGTGTGTTTTTAAATTTCTTATTCAGCCCTATTCACTGGGGGCTGAAGGGCCTGACCTGAAGCTTTCTGCTCTAGAAGAAAATGCCTTCAGAACAGCCTGTGCACCCTGGAACTGGGTTAAAATATTTCAAGCATTGTCCTTCCTCCTGTAGAGGGGCATGGGTGTTCTTTGGCCAGGGCTACATCTGTGCCCCATCAACAGTCTTCCCTTAGGGTACTACTGGTGGTGATGTGAAATCTCCCAGAATGTTCTGCTGCTAAAAGTTGAGATAGTACCTAGGGTGACTGCAGCCAGAGGGCCTTGCAGCTGCCCTGAATTAGGATAAATAGAGGGCAGACCCTGGTGGTGATTCAGCCCAGCTGCTGGGGGGGATTACAGTAGTCCCCTTACAAATAGTTCGGAGTCTGGGTGTAGGCAAGGCCTTAGCTCACCATACAGGTTTCCTAGCAGGGTCCTGTGTCCCTGGAGTCACCTTGCTGGCCTGTTGTGGCATCTGCCTGGAGCTGTGGAAAACTTCAGTCCCTGATCCCAAATGGATCTGGGTCTGTCTCCTGCAGGAAACGTACTGGTCCTGGTGTTTACAGCTAAGGGCTGGCTGGGGCTGAGTTTGTGTGCAAAGGGGTGGAGGTGGGGTGAGTTTGTGTGCAAAGGGGTGTAAAACTAGTTTTCCTTATAGCCCCTCCTAACCCGCAGCGCAGGCTCAGCCCGAGGAGGGGAGGCGGGTGGGTAGCTGCCCCAGTCACCTCTTGACCTGCGGCTGTATTTGGGTTTTTGCAACTGAAAGCAAAGGCCTGACCTAGCCGTGACCCTAAACAACCGCGAGGAGCTGACAAAGCGGGCTGAGGAGAGGACACCGCTGCAGCCCGACTGAGGCAGGGCGCATGGTGCCGGACGCAGGCGGGGAGCCGGAGGGCACTGGGCCAAGGGCTGGGGGGTCGGCGGAGCGGAGGGACCTCCATCCAGTTTAGCCAGGAGCCGGGCACCGAGCAGGCGGAGAGCCATCGGGGACCCCCGTGCTCCTAGTTCCGTGCGCCCCGGCTGGGGGCCGAGCAGAGCGGGTGCGCACCCGGTGCCATGGAAGGCGCAGGGCCCGGAGAGCTGGAAGCGAAGGCGGAGCCGTCGGTGGGCGAAGAGCCGGGAGCGGGGGAAGCCGCCGCCCCGCAGAAGCCCCCCTACTCCTACGTGGCCCTGATCGCCATGGCTATTCGGGAGAGCCCGGAGCAGCGGCTGCCCCTGAGCGGCATCTACCAGTACATCGTGGCGCGCTTCCCCTACTACCGGCTGGGCCAGAAGGGCTGGCAGAACAGCATCCGCCACAACCTCAGCCTCAACCAGTGCTTCCTCCGGGTGCCGCGGGAGCGGGGCGCGGAGCGCAAGGGCAGCTACTGGACCCTGGACCCGGCCTTCCACGACATGTTCCAGCAGGGCGACTACCGGCGCCGGCGGCGGGTCAAGAGAGTTCAGCGGAGCCCCGCGACCCCCCTGCCTGTGCCTGTCCCGGCCACCGCCTGCCTCCCCTACGCAGAGCCGCCCGGCTACTACCTGCCCCACCAAAGCCCCCCGCCCGCCTACCTGCTGGGCAGCGCCTGGGCATCCCTGGGGCAACTCCAGCCGAGCTACCCGAGGCTGCTGCTGCCAGGCGGCGGGGCGGCGCATCAGCAGATGAGCCCCGCGGCGGGGGGGTCCGGCTGTGTTTACCAGCAGCCCCCGGAGCTGCCCTTTGTGCGTTACTGGGGGGAGCAGGAGACACCCTGCGGCGCTTTGCCCACCAGGCTGGACCTTTGATTCCTTCACCCTTGGATGGGAGAAGGCGGTGGGAGGCTGCCCCCAAACCTGGATGGGCACGTCGGTCTTTCCCTTTCCTCTAGTGATCTGTGTCAGAGCCGAAACAGACAGGCCTTCTCCCCGCTTCTGCTCTGCGCTTGTGGGGAGCGCAGGGTGCGTTTGGATTGTTCTTCAAGATAACGGGGACTCCCTCCCCTGCTAACAATAATGGAATGGGTACCACGGCTAGGGGCCGCCATGGGCTCTGCCTCTAAGGTGATGAGTAGCTTTTAAAAATTTTGGGGAGTCCAGCTGAAAGAAGAAGCAGTAAATTCGGTTGAAAGGGGAACCACACATCTGAAAAGAAAGACATCGGAATGGATTTTACAAGTGAACCTTTATTGCCCTGGCTTTGAAGAAAGGAAGAATTGGGACAATAATACAACACTTTACATTTAAACACAAGTCTCAAACTTCAAAACTCAAATGAATACAATGAGGTGTGAGTTCCCCGAGAAATATCAAGGCTCTGAAGAGTTAGGGGTGTAGGGTGAATCTCCAAACTGATCCTTTTCCAGGCAAGGGATCCAAAAGGACATGATTTGTTCTGCAAAACTAGACCCTTTTAGAAGTTTTCTGTCTGCAAAATGTTCGAAATAACTGTTTAATCTGGGGTTAAAACTTCCTTGTTTGGAAAAAAATGAAGAGTTTGACATGTTCCTTGTTTACATAGTTATTTGTAGAAGCTACAGTGTGTTAACTTGAATCAGAATAGTGTGAACGATTTCACAAATCAAAGCCTCTGAAAGCAACTCTAAAATATGCAGTACTGGAGAAACATCAAGGGCAATTGATTTGTAAAGGCTAGTTAGCTCTTGGTACATCAGTCAAGAATTTAAACCTCTCTATATTCTTTTGGTCAAAAAGGATTACTGAAGGGGTTTTTTAAGTGCTGCCCACTTTCTTTCATCCCAATGGCTCCTGACAAAGGTGAATTCTCCACTGGATTATTCATTGTTTCTTTTAGTATGTTTCTTTCAGAGTACTATTTAATATGGAAGTGCCTGACCTTGGGCTGTAAACCAGGGAAGTTGATATTTCATTTTAGTTAAGTCTGCGAAAATGTTTTGGAGACTGAAAGTAATGTGCATCATTTTAAAAAAGTAAAACTCCTAGTTACTTTCTGGAAAATAATTTTTGCAAGTGTCCTTCAAAACTGATTTCTGAATGTATTTTTAAAGCACTATGTAAAGGAATATTTTTATTTTTGATAAAAATGTTAAATACCAAAGACTTCTCTGTGATCCTTATGTTTTTATATTTAAAGAAAAACTTCTTTGGCTGACATGGTGTCAGAAAGCATTTTATATACTGTTTCTTGTAGTTATAGTTATTGTGTACAAGGTTATGCAGGGTACCTTTGTGATTTCAGGGGTAGCTTCAGCTATTTTTCTGCTCCCCCCCCCCCCCAATTCTAAATGCAAATCGTATTTCTGATAGAAATTGCAGGTTGGCTTGTTAGAGAAAAGAAGGGGTTGAGATACTATCAATGCGCATAGCAGCACTTTTAGTGTATTACATTTTGTGACCTGATTCAATAAATAGTTGTTACTTTATAAAACTTCTGTGGCTTTTGGAAAATATTTAAGCTAGCTTTATTATTGTACCATCTTTTTTCTACCTTGATTTAAAAAAAGAAAAGTAGAACCCAAACCATTCCAGAGTTCTACAATTCAATCTTTAAAGTAGCTTTGAATTTGTTCTTTAAAATAACATCCACAAAACAACACAAACTGAATTTTAGTCATTTTAGAAGGTTTTAGTTATGGAAATGTCCTTTGGCAAGCAAATGTATAAGAAATATCCATTTGTTGCAGTCCTGAGATTTTCAGAGTAGTAATCACTTTCCACTGTTGCTTTTAATGGGAATCCTAACATTGTACAACAAATAAGTGGCTGATTATAGCTGAACGTTGGGTATTAAATGCAGGAAAAAAGGCTACACACAGAAATAATTCTGGAATTTTCCAGTTTGGTAAATTACATGGAAGGGGATTTCCCCCTTGCTGTAATTAATCCATTTTTGTGGCAACAAGGTTGATAAAAGAATCCTTCCCTTGACCTAGCCACTTTTTAAAAGGCTGTTCCAGAAGAGGGGCTAGGCGTGTGTCAACCTAACCATGGTGCTCAGGGTGCAAAATTTTCCACAGCTCTGAGTTTCATAGCTACTTTCATCCTGGTTTTAAGTATAGGCCAGGCTTTAGACTCTCATTGAAGTTAATGGAAGCCAAAGGCATTAAGCACATTGCATATGATTAGACCTTTAAATGGACAGACTACAGAAGAGGCAGACAAAAGAGTGAAATAAACTGTAGAGACCTAGGATAAAAAAGTGTATTACTGGAGCCTCTTTCAAAATGGAAAAATTTCCCCCACCACTTCTGAGTTACTTGTGATTTTTATTGTGTGCGCACATGCCTATATGCTTTTAAACTGGAAAAGGAAATTGTTTTTATTCTCTCATAACTCAAAAGTCTCTGAATGGGCTTTTCTCAAATATATACACTGTGTGAAATATACTATAGATATGAACTATAAAGTATATCCAATGAATCCCTAAAAACCATAAGCTGGAAGCAGGGATGGAAAGGCTAGCCCTGGAGGAGACCTTTTCAGAAAGTTATGATCAAACAAAAACCAGTTAATAATGGAAGTTCATGTTCTCTTAACATTTGCTGCTACATAATACATATATCAAATATATGCATAATATGTATGACTGTCTAAGAATGGGAGAGAAATGAAACTTTCAAAAATTATCATAGTAAATGGAGACAACTGGTCAGTTTTGTGCTTTATTATAAGGTCAGGACTTGTGTGTTTCCCTTCCTTGTGTCAGAATGCCTGCCTGCAAAGGAGGGAAAACCCCATGCAGGACTTGCAGTTACTGGTGGGGGTCCATAGATGAAACATACAGGAGCAGTCCAACTTTCCTGCTGCTGCATCCATAACGCTCCAACTCCCTTCAAAATGGGAATTAGCCTTTCACCGCTAGGTAAGAGAACGCTGAAAATAATGATTTCCATTTCAATATGGTAGTGGATTTTGTTGTTTTTTTCTTTTCAGCGATCTGGCTCTTTCTAGAAGTGTAAATGGGCTTCCAGGGGCTGAGACTGTATAGCTCTTGGAAGGGAATAGATGCGGTGGAAGATGGGAGAGAAGGAAGTGATCATATTCTACTCTGTTCTTCCTGTAATCCCAAAATGGAATGCAATCCCAGAGATGGGGAATGCTTCTGCTAAAAGAAACCGCAGTGAAGTGGTGACCTTTAAAATATCATTACATGGCTTCAGAGCCAACACCGCCAGTGTGATAAAAGGCATGAACTGCCTCCTTTCATCTATAGCTATTGTTTTGGTCTCACCACAGATTTGGGAAGATAAACCACACCACTTCATAATCAGAAGATTTTCTTTGCAGCCACAAAGAGCTAGGAAAGTCTTGGATTGTAAATTCTCTGGGTCAGGGATTGTTTTTGTTTTGTTCTGTGTTGTACAGCACCTAACACAATGCAGTCCTGGTCCATAACTAGGCCTCCTAGCACTACCATAATACAAACAATGGGATTTTTTTTAATGGAAACCTAAATTATACAGAAACAAAGGGGGTCACCAAATAAGTAGTGTTATGGGAAGGCCACCAAATACCACCAATCCTTGGCAGTGGGATATTTTAGCTGAGCCTGCTAGGCAAGGATGAAAAGGGGCTTTATCCTGACACCAGTTAAATGTGTGGTGCACATAAAAGCATTAAATATGTACCACTTTAACCCATTGGAAGGAGGGTAAGTATTTTTTGTGTTTGTGTCCCAAGGGTTCCTTGATCTCTTTTTTTGGGCTCATTTCCCACCCTATGCAAAGCCTAATTTTATTACCATGTTCTAGCCAATGGGGGTCAGATGAAATTCCTTAGTGTGTCTCCTGTATGAGCAAAGGAGAGCAAGGGATCTGTGGTTGCTCAAATGTTACAATTTTTATATTTTGGTGTTTGCAAGAGGTGCTGCGTTGACTCTGGTGAAGACTGAAATCCTCCCTCCCATGCACAAAACAATGTATCATTGATGGCAGTAGCATGAATATCTCTGCATGGTTTCACCAGCATCCCTTGCCATTGACCTGAGAGGAAAACTCAGTCTCCAGGACTTAATTGATTCCTTAGCTTCTCTCTTAAGAACCAGGGCCAGATCAAGGCTCTCAGGACCCACGGCTGCCCACTCTTGACAGTCCCCTCCCCTCAAACTGCAGTGGCGCCTGGCCTGGGGATGGGGTGGCCTGGCTCTATCGGCACTGGAGGCAGGAGAGCCCTCGGACCAGAGGCTGCAGTCCATGGCACTCCTGCCCTGTTCCCAGGCTGGCTGGTCGGACTGCTCGGCTGAAGCTGGATTTTGGTTGGGCCGTGGGGGTCCCCTCTTTAGGCGGGGGCCTGGGCCTGCAGCCCCTAAAGCCCCTGCTTGATCTGGCCCTGCTTAAGACTATGAAAAACAGTGCCCGTTTCTCTATTGGTTTTAATTCTGTGGTCCAAAGAATTGATGGTCTCGGATAGCTCCCACATGGACACAGGGCATGGCCAGCCACCAAGGTAACAGATTTCAGTTGTTACTTGAGTGCGTTATCATTCGAAGCCAGTATTTCCATTCCTTGCTGCTCTCTGTCCAGAAGGGGAGAATGGGTTTTCATTCATGTGGTGATAGTCTTCACTGATGTCAGCACAAACTTCTCAGTTGGATTGAGGGGTCTGTGAAGACCCGCTCAGTCGATCAGGAAGCTGATCTATTAACACACCTCATCAACTTGGGTAGTGCTGAGTCAAACAGAGGCCCCTCCCTTCGACTCAGCGCAATGAACAAGCAGACATTAGGCAGTCCAACTCAGATACACATATTTAAGTAACTTGCTTATCTCTGTTCAATTGCCACCAAAAATGTCAGGCAGTGTAGACCTGTCTTTGTTCCAAGGCTTAGCTGTATGTTAACTTAATTCTGGCTCTACCCTGTGGTGGAGAGGGAAAGGGCCTCTATTTTCCTAATTGTAGACCCCTCCAATTGCTGTATATATGCCCACTGAGCCACTATACTCAACTTTCTTTTCATTTCATGTATTTTAACTCCAACACCTTGACGCTGGAGTCTCATAAGGTAGCTTCTGTTGGGTAAGGAAAATAGTCTAACAGACTCTGTTAGAGTCGTGGGTCTCAGATTCATTCCTAAGAAACTGAAACAGTGTTTGCAAGGCAGGTCCAACCATATACACAAACTAGGTGGTCGTCTAGGGTGCCAAGCTTTAAGGGGCATCATATTAGATGGAAGTATATTTTTTCCCTCCACTTAAAAATATAGATTATTAATATATCATTTTTCTCTATATTGAATGGGGGGGAGGTGTGCTAAAGTCATAGTTTGCCTAGGGTGCCAGAAACATTTGGTCCCTGAGTGTTTGTCTCTTTTGAGCCTATATTTTGATCTTTGGTATTCGGTAGTAGACTATCTTAGAGTGAGTCAAACAAAGCATAAAAGATGCAATCTCAAGTCACAAATATTGCACTGTGTGTATTTTTTTTTAAAAAGTTACATTTCTGCAAACAGGTACTGTAGGAAAGTTGGTCATTTAACATAGCACCAGAACACTCATGGTCATTATAGGCAGAAAAAAACAAGTGATTAGTGCCCACATTTTTAAAGGTACTGAGCAAACCCAGTTCCTAATGAAGACAGTGGGAACAGGTGATCTGCAACTCAGGCCATAAACCCACTTTCTGAGATCTCTTGGCAAATCCTAGGGGTGAGATGGAAATCCTTTAGTCAGGCAATTAGACTGTATAGTAGGATGCAGAAATTATAGTAAGTCTGGAATATTTGCTTCCAAGTCTGTCCTCTCTGCTTGGTGGTTTTGTAGTATTGCTCTGCGTGGACATTAGGACATTGATAATGACAAAAGCTGAATCTCAGGCATTTACCAATATCTGGGACAATGTGTCAAGATAGCATGAGAGAGACTAATCAAAGAAAAAATCATTTGCTGGAATGAATATGCACACTTTAAATATTTGAATGGGGTGATGGGTCTTTGCTGCATAATGAAGATTGCACTGCATCTAATTGGGGTGAGTTCCAAAGGAGTAGCTGTGTCAGTCTAGTTCAGGAAAACAAACAAGGAGTCTTGTGGCACTTTTAAAGACTAACACATTTATTTATCCCATGAGCTTTCTTGGGAGAAAACCCTCTTCATCAGACTCTTGAAGATTAATTGGGGTGAGGTAACTCATAAAGTCCCATAGGGGTCAGCATTGTTCTATGCTTGAACGTCTACCTCAGATTGTAAATGATCTAGAAGAGAATAAATAGCATGTTAATTAAATTCAACAGATGGTCCTAAGCTATGAAGTGATGCAGACTCCACAGGGAGCAAACAGAGAACTGGGGGGTGGGGGGGACGACTAAGAGAAACTGGAAACATTTTCAGAAACATGCAAGATGATTAGATTTGGAAAAATGCAATCTGTTAAGGCCTTGTCTGCACTACAGAGTTTTGTCCACACAAGTTATTCTGTCATACAGCCACCACTGCAATTAAACCACTGTGGCAGGTCCTCAGTATTCTCCTTGTGTCAGTGTAGTGCATTCACACTACCAGCTCTTGCATCCATACGGAGCACTGCGCTGTGGGTAGTTATCCTACTGTGCAACTGCATGCAGGGTACTTTGGAAAGGGTTTTCAAGGCCTCAGGGGGCAGGTACAGGTCCACAGGATGGAGGTTTTTAAATCCCATCATTCCACAGACCTCCTGCTACACTGACAGCTGCTTTTCAACTACCCTGTCAGTCAAACCAACAGTGCTGAACATGGACACAAGAAGCCCACAGAAGTGTGTGAATGGGTGGGGATTATTGGCGGGGGGGGGGGGGGGGCGCGAGAGCGAGAGAGAGAGAGAGAGAGAGTTTTGCCAGTGGGGGAGGGGGAGCACTATATTGCATACACCACCACTGTTTTTTCTCGAAGAGTTGACTTTTTGTCAGCCCAACTCTGTAGTGTTGACCAGTCTGGAGCCTTGCAACAAACCATCTCACACAGTGACATGGAATTGATTCATTTTGATGCATTAAACCAGCTCAGTTTTTACAAGCTCCAGCTTGTAGATATGGTGGAGGAAGGGGGCGTAGTCTTGTCTTCCCCCTCCCCCAGCAAAATGGCAGTAGAAATTAACCTTCTCTTTCTTACTATCTTCTAAGAGAAAACCCTGAGAAGAAAGATGCCATCCATCACCGCTGCAAGGCCAACAGAATGAGCTCTGTCTGACCAGTGGGGTAAGTGAACTCTAGAGTTAGACTCATAGACTCTAAGGTCAGAAGGGACCAATATGATCATCTAGTCTGACCTCCCGCACAATGCAGGCCACAGAACCTCACCCACCCACTCCCCCCACTCCTGTAATGAACCTCTAACCTATGACTGAGTTGTTAAAGTGCCCAGATCATGATTTACAGACTTCAAAATACAGAGAATTAACCAGCAAGTGAGCCATGCCCAATGCTACAGAGGAAGGCAAAAAAACCCCAGTGCCCAAGCCAATCTGCCATGGGGGAAAATTCCTTCCCGACCCCAAATATGCCACCTCCCTCCCCCATCTAGCTGAGAGTGGCAGGTTCCAGCTCCTGCTCTTTGCTCTAGCACCTCAGCTGATCTCTACAGTTGCAATAGTGCAGGCAGAGGAGGTGCTACATGATAGGCAGGAGCCAGAGCATGCTGGGGTGGCAGAGTGCGAGGGGGCCATTAGCACTAAGACTGAGAGACCCTTGCGTATGACCAGGTCCACATTGGAAACAATGGCAGTGTCTGTGGGGTGGCTTTTTAATGGCACCTCTGTGCAGGCAGACGTCCTAATGCAGATGCTGTTAGATGGACAAAAAAGTGCTTTTGTTGGTAGAATTAATTTTTTTCAAGGGAACTGGTAGAGGCTACATCAGGAGAAGTGGCCAGGATAAACTGCATCTATGTTAGGAGAGCTTGTCAGCATAGCTGTAGCTGTATAGATATATTGGCCAACTTCTCCATTATAGTGTATGCTTATCGTGGTGACCAGTAAGTTGGATATGAGCCCATTGAGCGTTAATAGGATTGGCTTTTTTGCCACATTGAGCTACAGAAGCAGAGAAATATCTAATTTAAAAGCAGAGGTGGTAGTCACCTTCTAAGCAGAGTTGGTACATCCCTCTTTGGAATATTACTTGCAATTTTGGAACACCTAACTATAGTTATGATCCTGTCCTTTGTGAAGTAGTTCCTATTTGAAGATCTCAGTGCTTTTCACAAGATTTAACAAAATAAGCCTCGTATACCACTGTGAGACAGGTCTCCTTTAACAGATGGAGAAAGTGAGACACAGAGATGGCAGGTGACTTGATAATGATCACATGAGGAGCCTAGAATAGCTGGGAAGAAAATCCAGGTCTTCCAAGCCTCAGTCCTGCATTTAAACCCCAAGGCCAGATGCAAGTTGGAGTGGATAAAAAGAGAAGCAACAAAGACAGTGAAACTGGAGGAAGCACTACAAGAACTAAAAACATGCAGCATGGTTAAAAAGAACAAGGGGGAAACTGACCATAATCTATAATGGGATGGAATAAAGTAAAACAAACAAGGAGTCTTGTGGCACTTTTAAAGACTAACGAATCTATTTATTGCACAAGTTTTTGTGGGAGAAAATCCCACTTTATCAGACGCTTGCCCCAGGACTCCTTGTTTGTTTTGCTGAACTAGACTAATGCGGCTACCCCTTTGGAATAAAGTAATACACTGTTGGGCTGGACATCCAGAAATATTTTCTAACAGTAGCTGAACTAGATGGTAACTTTCCCAAAGGACCTGTTAGATGTGCATCTCTGATTATTGTTTTATTATTTGTATTATGGTAGCACCTACGAGCTCCAGTCTTGGGCCAATGCCCCACTGTGCTAGGTGCAGTACAAACAGAAAAAGGGAACAATCCTTATTACAAGATGCTTATAATCCAAGTAAATTATTCACAGTTAGACTGGACAAAGCATGGAATAGTGCTGCACTTAGGAAGAGAGAGACTAGCCTTTTCTGATCCCAGTACTGCAGTGATGAATATTTTAAAAATATCTCATTTCAGCTTCCAAAGGTGAATTTAGAGTGACATTGGAACCTGAGATGCTTCACTACTACACAGGGGCATTACTACCCCCCCTCCCTTGACTAGTGTAGAAGCAAACCAGTCAAAGGCTGCTTCAGAGCCCAAGTGGTAACCTACATCCCCCTCATCCAATCAATTTTCAATGCGTTAGGATTCCTGTTAAATGTACAGAAGTCCACCCTTATCCTGGTCCAAAGGATAGAGTTCATTGGAGCAGTATTCAATTCTGTGCAAGCGAGAGCTTTACTTCCAGAAGACCAGTTCAGCTCAATAACAACCCTGATGAGGTCCCTCCAAATTCATCCAATCAGAACAATATGTAAGTGTCTGGCGTTGTGCATGTATATAAGTGTAACTTGTGAGGCTACATCTCAGACTTCTCCAACCAAGCTTGGCTCACCAGCGTATACTTTCCCTCTAGTCATCATCTAAACTCCAGTGTGCACAGTTCTGACCCAAGTCCTCAGTTCATTGACGTGAAGGCTGGGCAGCCAGTGTTATGTGCAGGTGGGGCTGGGGGGTACCATTCTCAAGACTTCAGCTGTCCTTATCCCTAATATCGAGACATTTGACCCGCCTCAGCTGGAGAGCCCACCTAGGGTCCCTCAGGACTCAAGGCCTTTGGTTCCAAGAAGAGCTCTTCCTTCATATCAACGTCAGGTAGCTCAGGTCAGCACGTCTAGCCTGCCAGGTGTTTCTACCTTGCGTGGCGGGCAAGACAGCATTAGTTCTCACTTTTCATGAACTTTGGCTGTGCGCTATGTAAACAGACAAGGTGGTGTGCCCCCCACCTTCCATACCAAGAAGCAACCTGCTTGTGGGGGCTCTGCATCACTCATTCCATCAGTCTAGAGGCATCTTACCTTCCGGGGACAGAGCACTGGCAGACAGATCATCTCAGCAGGTCTTTCTCCTCTCACCACAAGTGCTCTCTATGACTGGATATTGTGAGGGACATCCTCCTATGGTGGGGGTCTCCTCTTATAAACCTATTCACCACCCACAACAACAGGAAATACCATTGGTTCTGCTCCCAGCCTGGGGTCTCTCACAGATGTGTTTCTGTTGCCGTAGACAAGACATTTGTACTATGCATTTCCTCCTAACTGCTGATTCACAAGGCTCTGGTGAAGATCAAGCAAGACTGACCATGGGTCATCCTGATGGCACCAGCATGGCCTAGGCAGCATTGGTTTACCACTCTCCTCAGCTTGTCTATGCAGGCCCTGCTGTGGCTTCACTGCACCTAGATTTGATCACCCAGCACCATGGTTGGCTGCTGCACCTGAATCTCAGCTCTCTTCATCAGATGACCTTGAAGCTTCATGGCTGAATCTGGAGGAACAGGCTTGCTTGGAACAGGTCTGTGAGGTCCTATTGGGCAGTAGAAAATCTCACAAAGCATCTTAAAAAAGTGGCCATCTACCTTGCAAAATGGAAGGAATTCTCCATATTGTGCTCACAACAGCAAATTCTACTTTTAAAGTACCTGCTTCTACTGAAACAACAAGGTCTAGCCCTCTCTTCAGTCAAAGTCCACCTAGCAGCAACTCTGTCTTCCATCCCAACCCAAAATGGACAACTGATTCATCGTCTTCATGAGATGGTTACCCATTTTCTCAAAGGCTTGGAATGGTTATACCCCCATGTGAGAGATCCCTCCCCGCCCCGGTACTTGAACCTTCTTTGAGGTCTTAAGCCTCCTTCACTGCTTCCCTACTCCAAGTCCCAATTCAGGTCATCTGCAGGGCAGCATCCTGGTCGTTGGTTCCCACCTTCACAACATACTATGCCATTATGTAGCAGGTGAGGGACAATACTGGCTTTGGCCGTGCAGTCTTGCAGTCCGCTTTTCCTTGAACTCTCAACCAATCTCCTTCTTTTACAACTGCTTGTGAGTCGCCTATGTCAGAATGGACATGAGCCAACAGTTACTAACCTTTCTATAATCATTTATTCTTTGAGACGGTGTCTTGCACGTGTCCTTTCCAAAACCCACTCCCTGTCATCCCCTCATCAGAGCCTGTCAGCAAGAACATACAAGGATTCCTGTGGCACTTTTAAAGACTAACAAATTTATTTATCATATGAGCTTTCGTGGGGAAAAAAAAATCCCACTTTGTCAGATGCTTTGTGGGATTTTCTCCATTAAAGTTTATGAGATAAATAAATGTGCTGGTCTTTAAAAGTGCCATGGGATTTCTTGGTTGTTTGGCTGACCTAGACTAACATGGCTAGCCCTTTGGAACTTGTCAGCAAGAAGAAACTGAAGAGGAGCAGGGTTGATAGGGCCAGTTGCTGGCGCCAACCCGACATATACCACTTGAGGAAAAAATTCCAACAATGGTGCTTGGAGCATGCACATACCTATGTTGGAGTTGACATGTGCAACACATCTCAGAGAAGTTAGAGAACAACCGTGATGGAAAGCTTAACAATTGGTTTTTTACTTGTACTGTTGCATCTTCAGCTCCTTAGTGTTTTACCTCCTATCACCACTAGATGCTGCCTTTATATTGGGCATTTAAGATAGAGCCTGCTTGTCAATAAATGTCACTTTTGTTCACATTCCAAAGGGGGAGCCGTGTTAGTCTATTGTAGAAAGTCAACAGAGTCCAGTGGCACTTTTAAAGACTAACAGATTTATTTATCGCATGAGCTTTCGTGGGAGAAAATCCCACTTCCTCAGACGCTCTGACGAAGTGGGATTTTCTCCCATGAAAGCTCATGCGATAAATAAATCTGTTAGCCTTTAAAAGTGCCACTGGACTCTGTTGACTTTTATTCACAGAAAGCGTGGCCTGGAGCACCTGCAATTGCCCATCCCCTCTGAAAATGAGACAATAAGCACATACAATTTTGCGCAGATCGTAGCTAAAGGGGAGAATCTGCAAGTCCTTGGCGGGGGGGGGGGGGGAAACAACTACCTGTTGTTATCATTGAGCTTTAGGTAAATGAGAATCATCTGCTGCTGACTCTGGTACAAGACCTGGTCCCGAGATTTCTGTGACTGCTTAGGCTATGTTGGGTTAGATTAATTTCGGTTCAGGTGGGTCGGTATATGAGTACAGACCATCCAGCAGGAATGGCATTTACTATATCATTAATAAGAGCACATGTGACTTAGGTCATGTGGCCATGATGCTCGGGTTATGGATTCCACTGTGCAGATGTTACAAGACTGGATTTGAAGGTTCTTTGCACTGAATCCTCATGTTGCACCTTCTGCAGCCTTTGTCCCACTTCCCAGGTTGTGAGGAAAGAGGCACGGCCCCATCGGTGGGCCATCAGATCCTTTTATGCAGCAGTCTTAAAAGTATGGCTGTTCTCCTTGCCTGCTATGCTAATATACTGGCCTTGTCAAAGCCTGAGAGGTGGTCTAGCCACAGTCTAGTTTGCTTGGCTTGTCTAGCTGTTCAGGAGTATTTGGGGTTATCCGATGTGCGTTTTATATCCCTGTAACACAGTGATCTTCAACCTTTTTTGGATCAGTGCCCAGTTTTTCAATATTTTCATATTTCAATATTGTCAGTAAGTTTACTGCCCACCTACATAAATTGTTACTTTTTATAAATTGCCACTGTCGTTAAATTGTTACATTGCTGTACTGTTAAAAAATTTGAAAATTATAATTAATGATTAATTTTAAACTCGGATATTTTAAATAGGATATCAAACAAATTTCATTCAAACAAAATTTATTCATTATTCATACAAACTTTTTATAAATTACAGCTGGATGAGCATGGCCATTATCTCTTTCCTTCATTTTTGTAGCGCCCACTGAAAATCACAAAACGCCCACTAGTGGGCGCTATCGCCCAGGTTGAAGACCACTGCTGTAACAGCTAAGTCTTTTGTTGATAAATCTCTTCCTCCTGGGTCTATGTCTATGTGTGTTTGTGTTTAAGTGCAGCTCTTAAGGTCTGTATAATTTTAAGAAAAGAAAACAATGGCCATTATTATTGTAGTTACTGCAGATAATTCTGTCCTCTACCATAGCCCTTTATGTGAGCAGTATGAAGACTTAAAAAAGCAAAACAAAAAAATTCAGAATTGGTTAAGATAATAATTGCATTCTCCCAATTAGGAATTGGGCTAGGTGGAAAAAGCCTGCTAGTTCATCCTAACAACACGAGGGGTTGCTCTCTGTGCAAGAACAAGTGTGGCCTTGGGTGGCATGATCGGGGGCAGTTTAAACTTTGTGAGCGTCAAGTTTGTATTCACAGTAAGTTTTGTCCCCTGGTTGCCACTTCTGTTTTCACATGTGTACCTAGCTGTAGTGTATACACCTGTGAATGCACTTGAACAGTTCTACACTTTGTGCAAGAGATTTTTTTACCCACAAAACCCAGTAGGGTAAAGGGGTTTGCAGGTGCAAAGCCCATCAGTTCTGTGCATATGGGTATTAGGATTTTTAAAAGCATGCTTGCAGGTATTTGTACTTCTGAAGTGCAGGTGCCGGTACATGTGCATGAAGTTTTGCACAACTCACAATATCTGATGGCAGCAGTATCTGGGATCCAAAGTACCTTTTAAAGGTAGCCTCTTTCTTCTTGGCTCTTTCCTCCTTCTACCAAGACAGCGTCTGTTGCCCAGGCCCCACGTTATTGGGTTTAGTAATGTGCAAAGTGAATGCTTTAGAGAAATTGTGGCACAGGTACAATCGCTCTGCTTTTGCATTGCCCAACTCTACACTTGTCTGTTTGTACACAAGAGACTCTCAATCCACAAAACCCAGCAAGGTGAACAGGTTTTGCACCAAAGTCAGACACAGAGTGGAGAGGTGCTATATGGATTTCCCCTCCCAGCTTTGCTAAATGCACCTCTGTGCTAACCTGCAACACTTCCAGCTATCATAGTCTTTGGCAGAAGCTGTCAGTCATTCTGAACTGTACAGGGGTGTTTGGTGGCTTTGTGCTATGAACCTAGTTGTTCACTAAGGATTAGGCTGAGAACAAATGCATTCTTCCAGCAGCCTAATCAGAATTGGAGCATGGGTCTCCACAAGCACAAGGCCAGCATGTTTCCCTTCAGCATCACTGAGCTTTTGGTGATATTGTTTCTATTGCTCCTGCTTTATCCAACAGAGTCTTGCGGCACTTTTAAAGACTAACAGATTTATTAATCGCATGAGCTTTCGTGGGAGAAAATCCCACTTCGTCAGACGCTTTGAAGATAGGAAA
>ML685891.1:413522-439152 GCA_007922175.1 Pelusios castaneus
AAAGCGTCTGACGAAGTGGGATTTTCTCCCACGAAAGCTCATGCGATTAATAAATCTGTTAGTCTTTAAAAGTGCCGCAAGACTCTGTTGTCTGTATAAAAAAGGATCATGTTGGCTGCTGGGCTGGGCAGTGGATGGTTTGGCTTTCTCACCCCCCCTGACTTTTTGTCCCTCACTGTGTTTCATCCTCTCCACACCTTAATCCAGGGATCAGCAATCTTTTCTGACCTCCAGGCCAGCCCCTTCTCCCCAACCCTCAGCTGGTGCTGAGGGCTGCCTAAAAATTCAGCGGTGGCCACAGCTGGAGTGGGGGGAGCACTTCCCAGGCATTCCACTGAACGGAGCTGCTCACAGAAAGAAGTCGCCTGAAGCGGCTCCTCTTGGTGGTGTTCCTAGGGACAGGGGCCTCAGGCACACCACAGAAAGAAGCTGCCTGGAGTGGCTCCTGTGGGGGTCCCCAGGCACACCACAGAAAGAAGCTGCCTGGAGTGGCTCCTGTTGGGGTCCCCAGGCACACCACAGAAAGAAGCTGCCTGGAGTGGCTTTTGGTGGCAGGAGTGGCAATTTCTGTGGTGCCACAGAGGGTGCAGCATGCCGCTCCAAATGAGCTCACATGCTCCTGTTGGCACGCCTGCTAAAGGTTGCCTACCCCTGCCTTAATCTTTTAGTGTCATGTACAAGGGTGAAATGATAAGGCTGTGAACAGTGATGACTTCCTCAGAATAGAGACCGCACCCTCCTCTCAGAAATTGCTAGTGGTCTCTGAATTCTGAGGATCCACAGGGCAAGAGGATCCACCTTCTATCTTTGGTGGGTGAATACAACTGGCTGAGAGATAAGGAGAGAGCTCCTCCTCATGCACTCAGGAATTAAATGGCTGTGCTAAGAGCTAAAGGCTGTTTACCCACTTGATTTCATGGATGTTGCAGTGGTTATTGTTCAGGCTCTCGGTGGGCATTTCAAGTTATAAATCCAGCATGCTGGGGATAAAGAAAGGTGTTCAGTTCTGTCAAGGAAGAGTGGTTTCTGAGCGGAGTCCATTTCAGGTCCTCCATGGCTGGCATGTGATCCATGGAATGCAACTTTTGGAAGTTCTAGTTGAGTGGTGACAGCCAAAAAGGGGCAGGATCTAACTTGGAGAGGGCAGGTTGCAGGAATGTAGCTGTCAGTTTGTCATCCAACCATCAACCCCATTAATGGCCAGCGGGATGGTAGGAAGAAGACCGAGCTATGGCAGGGACCAAAGAACAAATTAAATGGCCGTGAACAGCAACATCATGGGAAGAACAGGAAACGCATGGTCTATTCTGGGGGTGGCACTCATTACTGAGGAATCCACTGCAGACAAGTCTTAAATTAATTAGATAATTAATTTAATTTAAAAATTAATTAAACTTCAGATTAACTGCTGCTTCCTGCTCATTCCCTGCACTGATCTGATGTAAGGGCAGGAGGTAGCGTGTCCCATCATCACTTTATAGGGATCAAGGTTTTAGAAAGTGAAGAGTGATTTTGGATGTCTTATTGGAGAATCCACAAAACCTGATTTTCAGAAAGTGCTGAGCCCCCATGCTCTGAAAATCCCCTTAAGGTGTCTCAACAAAATCATTTAGTTACTTCTTACAAACTGTCTGAGCATGTCTGGAGCAGTGACCAGTTTGCAGAGAGGAGGTGATTGTGGCGGTCTGAGTGGAAGGGCTGACAGTCCTTGGGAAGGCTAGTAAAATAAGGGAAGAGAGAGGAAGCCCAGGATGGAGAGACCCCACTTACCAAGGAAAGAGCAGAAAGCAAGTGGATTCAAAGGGAAGAAGGGGGGTGGGTGGGAGGGAATTGCCATTAAACTCTTAGAAATAGAGGCCCTTCCTCTCCAGCTTCCCCGGAGGCTGCTAACTCCCACTCTTGCAGTCATTCACTGTTTCTCTCCTGGGCAGGATGGGGTCTCTGGACACTGGCATTTTAGTATATTTGCGAAGAGAGGAGAGGGTGGAACAGTGGCTGCAGATCACCTTATTGGCCCAGCAGAGTTCCCAGCACTCCCCATGAGCAGTGCATGGTCTGGAGGGCGTGGGTCTGAGTGAGCAGCCATGAAGATCTTGCAGCAGAAGGCGTGAGAGAAGCCAAGCTCTGGGGCTCTGCTTCCTCTTTTATTTTTGCCGCTCATTCAGCCCATTTCCGGCCTGAGGACTGCCAGGAATTGTATTAATAGCCTGGGCTGCCGGGGATCAGTGAGCCCCTGCGGTACTGCTGTCTGTTTGTTTGTTTTTCACCTTTTTAATTTTAACTCAAACCCCCCTGAGCTTACGGAGGCTTGTGAGAAGCATTTCCCTTCACGCTGCTGGATTTCCCCTCTCTGGCCACACGGCAATGTAACCGGTTTCCCGTCAGAGTTGGTGTGGCTTGTTTCACCATGCAGGGCCTGTGGTAATGGGGTGGGAGGGGAAAGGAGCGGAGAGCTGCTGTGACTGCTGCTGCTTGTTGCCTTGATCTCTCTCTCCTCTGGCTGGCTTCCTGTTTTTTCACACCGCTGCTCTTTTAAACAAGCTGAAAGTGACTATGAGGACCGCATGAGGCAGGAGTTAGTGGGTTTGGAGAAACCTTTGGTTGAACTTGTAAAGACTTGGGCCCTTGCCTTCAAACCAAGCATTCCACACGGATGCAATGGGTCCCAAGAAAACCTGCACCTGCATGCGTGGGCATGCCCATAAGAAAGGGGCTACCTAATCTCTGAGAGTGTAGTGCTGACATATGCCTATTCTGCTCCACTTCTTTACAGTGTCCCTGGCCTGTGAGAGTGCTCAGAGCAGGGCTTTCACCAGGGAAATCTCTGTGTTCCACTCTGGAGTTTATACACTAGCACCTCAGGAGACACTACCGCCATTGCTGTGCTAGAATTTTCCCTGGCCACTGGCCTCCTGTGGAAAGTCCCAGGGAAGGCCCCACAAGTGGTCAGAGCCTGAATGAAACTTCCATCCACATCACAATAGCAACCTGTGTTCCCCACATCACACACATCTTCCTGGGGGTAGTGTGTTAAGCCCTGGATCACCAGCACTGCTTCCTGCAATATCTGGGTTTTCCTGGAAGGTCTTTTCTCCAGATCCCAAGCAGCCCTGTCTTGGTTAGCTTGTGAGACCAGGCTAGCTCACAACCTGATGAGGTATAGCTACTGCCAGCCCTAGCTTAAGTGCTAGCAACATGTGCAAAGACCAGGAAATGAGTGACATGGTCCAAAAAACGGCTCCCCAGCTGTGGTCCATAGCACACCTGTGTGTAGTTTGTGGCTGCTGTCCTCCTCCTCATCTGCATTGCTACATAACATTAAACGAAGCTAAAAATCCATTAAGTGTTTTCCTGGTGTTGCTTTGCCATGTGAGCGATTTCTGTACCTGTCACGTGGATGTTGTTCAGTCATGGTTGGAGGGGAGACAGCCTGTGAAATCACAAACAGGAGGGAAGGCTTCCAGAAGATACCAGTTTAAGAAATGGTCCAGGATGAGCAAGATTGAGGGTCTTACCCAGAGCAAAACTACAAAAAGGCATCGTCTGTACTAGGCCTTGTCCTATCCAAAACGGCACAGTTACAGCCTTGGCCGTTATAATGCGTCTGGGTTTACACACGTTGTGGTTACAAGCGTCCTGAGGCAGACTAGATGGATGATGTGTAGGACGTAGGCGCTGCCAGACCATATCAGACTGGTGTTCCATCTAGTCCAGTATCCTGCTGTAATGGTGGCCCAGAGGAAGGTGCAAGAAGCCCTGCAATCGATGTTTCCAGCCCAGCTTTGGCTAATATGGTTGTTACAGAGTTGATGATCCCATCCACCATGACTGGTGTACGTCTCTTGGCTACAGCCAAAAACAGCAAACTGTTCAGAGGCAAAAATTTGGAGCAATGGAGCTAGACACTGGTGTTCAGCCCTGACTGGAGCTAGCTGGGTTCAAAATGCAGTGTGGACAAGGCTTTCTGTAGAGCAGCTGGCACATTCAAAAGAGTGTAGGGGTGACTAGCAGGAGGGGCCTAGGCACATACTGAGGGAGGTCAGCCACAGCTATGCTCTATTTTTGCAAAGCCCATAATTAATGCCGTCTGTCCACCTTTTCTTCTGACAGGGCTGTCTCTGGCAGCCAAGTATCCGTCTCTATTTAACTTCCTTTCTCCAAGCCCGGCTGCTGTCAACCAGAGGGTGCCAGCGTGGGCCTGTCTACCAGAGCTATGATTTTTCTCTTCAGCTCAATGCACAGAGCTACCCTATGGCTCCAATGGTGCATGTAGCCAAGCACCCAGACTCCCACTAACTAAAAAAAGCAGTCGTTTTGGCTGACAGCAGCTGGGCTCGGATAAAGGTAAATAGAGAAATTACCTCCAAAGGGAAGGACCTTGCCGTGGCAATGGTTCACCTCAACAGATGGCAGATGGGAATTCAACTGAGAGCAGCTGCCATAGGAAGAAAAGGGGGAGAGATTGCATTGATTGCTGGGTCTTGAAAAATATTTAGCCAAGCTAGCAGCAGAGCAGGCAAAGGGGCAGAGAAGGGAATAAAGCCAGATGCTTCCAGAGACCGTATCAAAGGCATGGGGAAGGAGTCAACCTGAGACAGAAGAGGAAGGACAATAATAGAGTCATCTTTTAAAAAACTACAGTCCAGTTTTGTGTGGGTGCAGATCCTGGAGGTGATCTTCCTTCCACCTGAACCAGTTACACAGTAATGAAGATATTTGGGCAGAATATTGATGCCTCCTGGTTTCTGAATATCTGGAGCAGCTTTAGAGTGGGCATGAATGATTTCCTTTTTCATAAGATTACAAGACAGGGGCTAGTTCAATCCAAGGACTCTGGCACAGGAATGACCTGGCTGCTGTATTGTGGTTGGTCTCAGACATATTGGCAGTAGTAAATGCCTCCTGTCATGCAGAGTTATTACTAATAGAATCACATAATGGGTCTGTGCTGTGTCCTAAATGTAACCAAGCTATCTCTGCTACTTGTCATGTGAGTGCCTGCGTGGTGCCCCTTTAGATTCATTGGTCTTCAGGATGTCCATCTGTGCTGTTTTATTCATCTGTTTTGGCAGCTGTCTCTCTCTGTTGACAAGTTCCAAAGGGGTAGCCATATTTAGTCTAGTTCAGCAAAACAAGCAGGAGTCCTGGGGCACTTTTAAAGCCTAATACATTTTATTTTTCACCTGAGCTTTCAGGGGTGAAGACCCACTTCGTCAGATGCTAGAAAATGGAAAACTCACTGCATCAGGTCAGGTTACTTCAGAAAATCAACTAAGTTGTATAGAGTCAAACAGTGTGTTGCAATATATCAGAAAGTGGTGAGATTGAGGGAGGGGAGAATCACTGTTTGTAAGGAAAAAAAGGAGTCCTGTGGCACTTTAAAAAGACTAGTGTTTGTAATGAGAAAGCCAGTTCATGTCTCCATTCAAACCCAAGTTGATGGTGTCAAATTTGCATATGAATTCTAACTCTGTGGTTTCATGTTGAAGCTTTGATTTAGAATTGTCTGTTACAATTCTTAAACAGGCTATGTCTTTCACAGAGTGATCAGGGGGATTAAAGTGATTCCTTATTGGTTTTTGAATGTTGCCATTTCTGATGTAAGATTTGTGGCCATTTATTCCAGTTTGTCCAATGTATAAGGCGGAGGGGCTTTGCTGGTACATGATGGCATATATCACATTGGTGGATGAGCAGGTGATTAAGCCCCTGATAAAGTAGCTGGTTTGATTAGGTCCTTTGATGGTGTCATGAGAGTTCATATGTGGGGAGAGTTGGCCGTGGGGTTTGCTGCAGGGGTATGTGCCTGCCTTAGTGTTTCTGTTGTATGGTCTATAGTTGCTGGTGAGTATCCGTTTAAGTACCCAGGAGTCAACTCTATAGGACAAGCCCAAGAAGAAAAACAATAGGACACCACTGGTCACCACCTATAGCCCCCAACTGAAACCTCTGCAACACATAATCAAAGATCTACAGCATATCCCACAAGACGATCCCTCACTCTCCCAAGGCTTGGTAGGCAGACCTCTCCTTGCGTACAGCTAGCCCCCAACCTTAAACAGATACTCACCAGCAACTACAGACCGTACAACAGAAACATTAAGGCAGGCACATATCCCTGCAACAAACTCTGCTGCCAACTCTGCCCACATACCTACTCAAGTGACACCATCATAGGACCTAACCAGTCAGCCATTCCATCAAGGGCTCATTCACTTGCTCATCTACCACTGCGATATGCCATCATGTATGAGAGCTCTTGTCTACAGGAAGCACCCTGCAAAGTCTCTCGGAAGCTTGTGGGGAAGCTGGCAATCAGTGCTGGTGATTCCTAATGAAAAACTGAAAAATGTGTGAAGAATCAGTTCTGCTGATATGCATTTTCTGTTTGTTGGTTCCTCTATTTCTGGTTCTTTACAGTACAGGAGACAGCAGGGAAAGCTTCCCATGCACTGCCCTGCTCATATGCCCTAAGGCTGACCACAAACCAATGAGAAAGAATCACTGACTGCTCACTCCTAAGCTTCTCTGCTGAGTCTGCCAACACAGAGACTTGGTTCCAACCATAATCAATGTGATGGGGATTTGTGGTGAGCACTTGTCCTCTAGCTACTCTGCTGCAATTGCTAGCTCATCTCATGTAGGCAAGAGTGCTGGGGCCAGGTGCAGTGCGAGAAAACGTATGTCCTCCCCGTCATCAGTTTGACTGAAAGGGCCCCATGCTCCAAAACATTGCCCACAGCTATCCCACCCATAGAGTATGATCAAGAGTGGAAGCTACTCACAACTGAGTGGGGGCCAAGAGAGGGCCATGGAAGGTAGGCCAGGAAGCAGTGGACTGAATCTGCAGCAAGGGAGGTTGAGGTTAGATATAGGAGGAACTTTCTAACTCTAAGGGTAGTTCAGCTGTGGACTAGGCTTCCAAGGGAAGGTGTGGAAGTCCTGTCACTGGAAGTTTTTTTAAAGAACCAGTTGGACACACACCTATGAGGGATGGTTTAGGTTTCCTTGGTCCTGCCTCAGTGTACAGGGCTGGATTAGGTGATCTCTTAAGGTCCCTTCTAGATTCTATCATGATTCTATGATATGTGTTCTTTGAGCTTGTGGGAGCTACTCTCCAGGCCACCCAATAAGAAGACTTCATTCCCCTGAGCTCTGTTGATCATCTGGCCTTTGTCCATACAGAACTGCCAAGTGTATTGATTTTCCCAGTATGGCACATGGAGGGATTCTGCATAGTATGCTTGTAAATATACCAAATTCTGGCCATCACCTCCCTCTGATTAGCCAGAAACTGCAGGAAAGGTTTGTTCAGCAACCTTGCTGAACAATCCAAGTGGAACAACCAGGCACCTGAGCCTTCTACAACCACTCATGTGGTGCTCCTTCCAGTCCATCCTGTAGAAATTTTATACTCCAGTGCACGGAGACTGCTGGTATATGAGGTAAGCAAGAGCAACACTTCTGCAATAGGGGTGCTATGAGAGATGAAGGGAATTGCCCTTCACTCTCTCTTCTCACAGCAGCACATACCTCTCCATCATTAGAGGGGAGACCAATGAAATTCCATCAGGTGACAATAACCTTCAATCACTCCAGACTGGACTGGACTTGATCCAGCGGCCAATCGTGGAAATGGTCCCATGACCAGTTACCACTCTGCTGAGCCAACTACCCCTCTTCCCCAGTCTGCCCTGTTCTAGCATTCTTTATAGATAAGGACATTTTACATGCACTCTGGGAAAGGAGTGCTTTGCATTAAGGCCAGGAGTGAGAAATAGGCTCTGTGGCACATTTTGCTAAATACTGCTTCTGTGACCTTAGGGAAGGCTTTTCACTGCATGATCCAGGAACATCACAAGTAGAGCATGGGGAATAAATCAACAGCAATAATGAAGTTTCAAAGGAAGAGGCAACCCTAGGAATAAATAATGTGTATGGAGGAATACAGAAAGCATGGACTATTGGGCCAGAATGGTCTCTCCAAAGATACTACACTTAGATTCTAGAGTGACAGGATGTAAAAGACCCATATGCTCTGTCCAGTGTTGTTGTTGTCATGTTGACGCCAGCATATTAGAGAAACAAGGCAGATAAGGGAATATCTTTTATTGGACCAACTTCTGTTAGTGAGAAAGACAAGCTTTCATGCTACCCTGAGCTGTTCTTCAGGACCCATTTTTGTCTTGCTATAGACCCCTCTGGCTTCAGCAGCAGTTTTATGCCAGAGACAGAGGGTCATCTGATTACAGAACAGGTGCTTCTGAATGATCAAGAGAGACTCATTTGACAGGTTGGGAAACTGCACAGACAGCTATGTGCTTCTCTCAAAAAGAGAAGTCTGAGATGGAGGCAGGATATGTCTTTAGTGTAAAAAAGGTTTCTGAAGTTCTTTGCTTTTGCCACATAATAATCACAGGTGTAGCAGCTGGCTATGTTTTTTAAAGGCTCTGGTTTTTTGCAAACTCTTCTTTACACAGTTGGGTGAGTATCTCGCTTCTGCAGAGTGTCCTAAAGTAACCCTGAGAGATTAGCAAGTGGGTGGATGTGTGGTCCGTGCAAGGGAAAGGAAACACTCTCATTGGGGACACCTTCAAGATGTCATGTCATATCTTTGTTGCCTTGAGGACTCACAAATCTCCCTGAGGCCTTGAAACTATGTCTCGTATGGAAGATAGACCTTTCACACTCCTATGACCTCTCACCCATTGCCGCTTTTTTTTTTTTTTTAAACTATTATAACATCACCTAGGACCTTGCCATTGCTCTACTGCATGCTGTGGCCATGCACCACGTAATGATGACAACTGGAGTTGTCCTGCTCCAAAAACACAGGCCTTTACCACTTGGTCTGAGGAGAATCTCCATTATCTGGAGCAGTGTTAGGGTTTATGGCACAGAGGTGAGCCTGCTCAGGAGAGGGCAGTGGTGAACCACAGGCACTAAGCAGCATGCTGCTTTGCCCAAGCCAGATGAGAGAGTTTGCCTCTGGAGTTAAACCTTCTGTGGCTGGGTGGGCTGAAGCACCAAACCACTGAGCAGAGAGGAGATATTTGGGCTGAGGTGGAATGTTGGGGAAGGGGTATTAATCTGGCATTAGCATGAGAATTTAGTATAGGGAAGATGAACTTGGTTTCTTTTTCTATTCCCTTTATCCTTATTGTTAAGTCTTTATTCATCTTTTCCAAGAACTATAGCCTGAAACCTGATTGCTAACAATTGATTCCATCTCTTATTGACTATCTCTCCTATGCACAGCTCTCCTGCACATTAGTTTATTCTGTCTAGGTTCTTAAGTGCTCTTCCCTCCTTGTAGTGGCTTAGAATGGAGTCCCTAGCCTAGATGAAATAGACTCTAAAGTGGTTCAAAATCTGCAAGTGAATTTTGCAATGTCTCTCCATCTCTGCTTACTATGATATATGGGGTGTGGGTGGCGAAAGTAGTAAGGATGGTGGAAAATTTCTACTACAGGTTATTTTTTTCCATTGGAAAATTATTTAGTAAACAAACTTTTTTAAAAAAAGAAATCAGAATATTCAAAACTTGAGAACCAACTATTTTAATCTGAAAAACATTTTTTTTCAGCCAAAAGCTTTTTGGTTTTCAGCCAAAACCTTCTAAATCACACTCCCCCCCACTCCCCTATTCCCCCTCCCCCCTCCCCCCCATCAGCTAAAATTGCAAAAACAAAATATTCGCTGAAGTTTTTCAGACTTTGAAAAGTCAACATTTTCCACAGAGTGAGGGTGATTAAAACCTTTTCTGACCAACTGTTGTGTTTAGTGCCCATCATATGCTCAGGCAGACAGGCTGCACTGATTTTAACTAAATCACTTGCTAAAATGATTGATTCAATTGGTGTGATTTTCATGTATAGACATGTCTGTCTGTAATGGGAACTCTCCTCTCTGTTCTCTTTTCCTGCCTTTATTGTACCTGGGGAATGCTGAAGTGCAAAACAGCTCATCTTGGACCACATGCTCTGGAAAAGTGAGCCTAAGCATTGAACCTCATGTGTGGCTACTCTGCAACATAAAGAAACCTCAAAAAAGGTGTGACTGTTCATTTAAGCAAAGGAGAGTACAAGGTTCAGGGCTGTCTACAGCCATGTCCCCTTTTGTGCACCCCGTCAGGTTGTTCCATCCCTTTACCTATTCTAGGGCACAATTCTGCCATTCTCCCACTGTTGGACCAAGCACTGAGGTATCCATTGTACTTCTCCAGCAGATCTGACTAGGTTTGGGTGTCCGTGGTTCTTCCCTGTGGGAGTCTGCAACCAGTGATATCCAGCGATCAGACAGCCTTCTCAAAACCCAGATATTGTCTATTTTAACAGTAGGAACAAATCATTAGACAAAGAAAGATTTGAAAACAACCAACAGTCAGCACACATCTACCTTGCTTACCGAAAGTCTTATTTATGATTGCTGGATAGCAATTGGCCTAGCTTCTTCAGACACCCCAGCAGCTGCCCATGTGTCAGTCAGGTTCCCTCACATAACTCCCTACCGACCATTCCTGTTTAAACTGCTATACATCTTTGGATATTCTCTTCCCCAGCCCTGCTTTGTCTTTTAGCAACACTCAGAAGCAGAGAATTGGCTTGTCTAGAGCCATTCTTTTTCCTTCCTTTGTTTTTCCTTATAGTCCCTGTTAAACTAAACCAATATATTAGTACAGAAAAAATCCCAATAAGCTGGTCACCATACAGCATTCATAGACTACTTCAGAGCTGCTATCACAGTACACAGACCCCTTAAAAACTGTCTGGGTGTATTTTAGTGCAGGAGGTACTTGAGTCTTTCCATGGAGTTTCATAGAAGATTAGGATTGGAAAGGATCTCAGGAGATTATCTAGTCCAACCACCAATACATTCTGGGTTCTTATGCATCAATGACCACTTTCTGGACACTACAGTGCAAATTAGCGATGGGCACATAAAGACCTCCCTATACCGCAAACCTTCTGATCGGTATAGTTACCTACATCCCTCGAGCTTTCATCCTCGACACACCACACGATCCATTGTGTACAGTCAAGCCCTAAGATATAACCGCATTTGCTCTGACCCCTTAGACAGAGACAGACACCTTCAGGATCTCTACCAGGCATTCTTAAAACTACAGTACCCACCCACAGAAGTGAAGAAACAAATTGACAGAGCCAGACGGGTACCCAGAAGTCAACTACTGCAGGAGAAGCCCATGAAAAACAACAACAGAACGCCACTGGTCACCACCTACAACCGCCAAGCCAGACCTCTTCATCACATCATCAAAGATCTACAGCCTATTTTAGAAGATGATCCCTCACTCTCTCAAGCCTTAGGAGACAGACCTCTCCTTGCTTTTAGACAGCCCCCTAACCTTAAAAGGATACTTACCAGCAACTACAGATCATTCAACAGAAACACTAAAGCAGGAACATATCCCTGCAACAGACCACGCTGCCAACTTTGCCCTCATATCTACACTGATGACACCATCACAGGGCCTAATCAAGCCACCTACTCCATCAAGGGCTCGTTCACCTGCTCATCCACCAATGTGATTTATGCCATCATCTGCCGGAAATGCCCCTCTGCCTTATATATTGGACAAACAGGACAGTCTCTGTGCCAAAGAATAAATGGACACAAATCTGACATCAGAAATTGCAACACTGCAAAACCTGTAGGGGAACACTTCAATCTCCCTGCTCACTCCCTTGACAACTTGTTAATAGCTGTGTTGAAACAGATGAATAACAAATCACAGCTTCAAAGAGAGACTGCAGAACTCGAACTTATATGCAAATTTGACTCAGTTGTCTTGGGGTTAAACAGGGACTATGGATTTTTCTCCCATTACAACAAGTGATTTGACCTCCCCCTCCTCTATGTGCTGTTCCCCAGTGTTTTGAATCCTAACACCTAATTTGATTTGCTGTTACAGCCTGACCTGATGCTATGTCATACACTCCCCTGCATTTAATTTCCTCCCATTCTGTAACTTTCCCATCTTCAAAGCGTCTGACGAAGTGGGATTTTCTCCCACGAAAGCTCATACGATAAATAAATCTGTTAGTCTTTAAAAGTGCCACAGGACTCTGTTGTCTCTCATAACATTAGTACATTTTGCTATAGAAAGGATAAAAATTAGTAATCTTCCCTGCCAATTCTCACTCCATCTCTACCCAGCACCCATTTCCTCAGGTGCAAGGCATGCCCTGAATGCTGTCAGAGACGGAGTCATGGATATGTAGGGCTGGAAGGGACCTCAAGAGGTTATCTAGTGCAACCCCCTTTGCTGAGGCAGCACTGTGTGTACCTTAGGAAAAAATACACTTGAGATTCTCAGGTGCTCTTCCAGTCAAGTGCCAGCCAGGCCTAGGACAGTTTAGCTCTGAGACCAGATGAGACTGGGCTCATTCAGTCCGGTACCAGTCATAGTCATAAAGTTAACTTTCTGCACAAAGAGGTAAGTGACTTGTCAGAGGTCATACAGCAGGTCAGTGACAGAGGAAGGAACAGAACTCAAGGTCTTGTGACTGAGTCCAGGGCCTAATCCCATAGGCCATACCTGACTAAATTTGTACTTTTCAATCAACTATAGCACTACAGGGATTTGAACTCAGGCCCTTGATGCAAGTGTCTTACCACTAGGTCATCCAGTTGCTTAGATGTGGTCAGGAGGTGAGTTCCAAAGGCCAGCCAGAGCACTAACATAGACCCCTCTGACTCCTATACTGATGGGGCTTCAGCTTCATTTGTTAGGCATTCTTGTATTGATACATTCACCTTTACCAGACTAGGAAACTGAGGCACAGAAAGGTTGAGATTGGGATTTTCAAAGGAGTTTAAGGAAGTTGAGCCCTGCCCTCCCCAGTTTCCATTTCTGCCTTTGAAAATCTCCCCCAAATGAGATGTTCAGAACAAACTAAAACTTGGGGCCCTAACAGAGACACAAACTCTGATCTCCCAAGCTTTGAGGGTCTACAGCACTGGTAGATTGGCTAGTCCGAGCCATCATTCCTCATGTTCTCAGGCTGCTCTGGTAACTCACGGGCAGCTGATACTGCCTCCTTCTCTTTCTACAGCACCATGTAAGGAAAGGATTTTGGCCTTTACCTTTTGCCACAGAAATATTAGCTAAAAAGATGATCCTATCACCACAAAAATTCTTCAGCTCACTGAGCTTGCTTCACCATCTCTTCTAAACACAGAGCTGAAAGTGGGTTGTGGGAGAGGAACAAGAGTTGTTTTTTCCTGTCGCCAGGGACCGAGGAAACAAAATAGGAAATGCTAGCTCAGGTTGTCTATAGCTTTGAACTTGCTGGGTGTTTAGTACATGTACTTCCTGCACTGTATTATTGCACCTGTAAGATGCTGCTGCTTTTTCAGTAGTTGGGTAGAGCTGAACTTTAGACCTCTGTAACATTGCAGAAGTTACCGCCAGTAGGGATTGGTTGGAGTGGCAGCTTCCCAGTGTCCTGTGTAAAAGAGAGTATCTAACCACTTAGTCTTGGACTGTGATTTTTGTTTAAAGCATGTGTATAGAAGAAACAGGAGTTACCACATACTATCCTTGTCCAGGAGTTGGCTATTGAGAATGCAGAGGAAATAAAGTTGAATGAAATTAACTCTTAGAACACTACAACTTTTCAGACAAATGATGACTTAGTAGGCTAGGTGAAGGTGTACAGGTAGGGGTAGTTATACTGTGTCATTGATTTTATTTAAAGTTGCAAAAAAAGTTTAGGTAAAGATATTTTCCTCAAGCCTCATGCTTGCTCTGGGACCAGGCACGCATATTTTCATGTGACAAGGCATGTTAGAGAATTATCAGGGCCAGTCTACTCTCAAAGTTGAACAGAAATAATATCGGTTTTAATTCACAACTTTTGTTATCTTATTGCAAGTACATATATAGGCACTTCCTGCCAGAATAAAAGTGTGCTATTTTGATGTTACTTAAGTCAGAATTCCAAGTACCCATAGACAGATGTGCACAGAATAACAAAAAGTGAACTAAAACCCTTTTAGTTATGTTGGTAGATCAAGCTCTTTTGTGAGGAAAATGAGGATTATACCACAGAAGTTGTAAACATATAAGGAAACATGATAGATGAGATTGCTATCAGTGAGTGCTATTATAAATATATTCATTTATTATTTACTGTTTGTTACATTCCAACAATGTGCTCAGTGCTGAATAAGAGACAAAAATGAACATAGCTCCTACCCCAAGCAGTTTATATTCTAAGACCCACTATACACACACAAATTGCACTAGTCACTAAAACCTATTTAAATTCCAAAGGGGTAGTCATGTTAGTCTATTGCAGAAAAACAAACAGAGTCCTGCGGCACTTTTAAAGACCAACAGATTTATTTATCGCATGAGCTTTCGTGGGAGAAAATCCCACTTCGTCAGACACTTTAAGTGCTGCAGGACTCTGTTTGTAAAACCTATTTAGCAACTGATGCAACCATCCCATATGGGTGTATAACTTTGACTTACCTTAAGCATATGCTTTAAGGCAAGTGAAGTCCCGCTGACTTCAATAGGATTCCTGGGCTTAAGTTAAGCCTATGCATAAATTCTTTTCTAAATTGGGGCCTAAAAGACAGACAGACAGACAAACATGACTCATTGGAGAGCTGAGAAGAGAAAGATAATAAGAATATTTTTAAATTGTTAAATCACTTTTTGTGGGCATCATGTAAGAAGCAAGTTGAAAGGAGTAATTTGAATGGAGAAAGGATGGTGGCTTGGCAAATTGTGTTAAAGAGGGTAATCCCTAGATAAGAGGTGTATATATTATGTTATCTATATAGAAAGAAGTAGAGTTTGTGTACATATTAGGCTGCTAAGGGTGACGCGATACATTACTTTCAGAAGAGAAATGTATCTTATTTACAAAACTGAGTTCCAACATTGCAAAGAGAAGGAAATATCTTTGCAAACTATTGATATTAAAAATTCCACTTGGCCCAAAAGGATATGGTAAAGGTACATATGTGGGGATGGGTTTTGACATATTTTTGATACAAAGCTTCTATTTAGAAGGCATCTTCTCTATTGTGGCTGTACTTTGTGACCTTGTACTCACCCACAACCATTTCAGATTTGAAGATAATTTATACCTTCAAGTCAGTGGCGCTGCTATGGGTACCCGCATGGCCCCACAATATGCCAACATCTTTATGGCCAACTTAGAAAAATGCTTCCTCTCGTCTCATCCCAAAGCACCTCTACTTTACTTACGCTATATTGATGACATCTTCATCATCTGGACCCAAGATAAGGATGCCCTTGAAGATTTCCATAGAGTTTTCAACAATTTCCACTCCACAATCAAACTTAGCCTGGAACACTCCACACAGGAGATCCACTTTCTGGACACTACAGTGCAAATCAGTGATGGGCACATAAAGACCACCCTATACCGAAAACCTACTGATCGCTATAGTAACCTACATTCCTTGAGCTTTCATCCAAGACACACCACACGATCCATTGTGTAAAGTCAAGCCCTAAGATATAACCGCATTTGCTCCGATCCTTGAGACAGAGACAGACACCTTCAGGATCTCTATCAAGCATTCTTAAAACTACAGTACCCACCCACAGAAGTGAAGAAACAGATTGACAGAGCCAGACGGGTACCCAGAAGTCAACTACTACAGGAGAAGCCCAAGAAAAAAAACAACAGAATGCCATTGGTCACTGCCTACAACCCCAAGTCAGACCTCTTCATCACATCATATAAGATCTACTGCCTATTCTACAAGACGATCCCTCACTCTCTCAAGCCTTGGGAGACAGACCTCTCCTTGCTTACAGATAGCCCCCCAACCTTAAACAGATACTCACCAGCAACTACAGATCAAACAACAGAAACATGAAAGCAGGAACATATCCCTGCAACAGATCACGCTGCCAACTTTGCCCTCATGTCTACACTAAAGACACCATCACAGGACCAAATCAAGCCACCTGCTCCATCAAGGGCTCATTCACCTGCTCATCCACCAATGTGATTTATGCCATCATGTGCTGGAAATGTCCCTCTGCCTTATGTATTAGACAAAGAGGACAGTCTCTGCGCAAAAGAATAAATGCACACAAATCTGACATCAGAAATTGCAACACTCAAAAACCAATAGGGGTACTCTTCAATCTCTCTGCTCACTCCATTGACGACTTGCTAATAGCTGTGCTGAAACAGATGAATAACAAATCACAGCTTCAAAGAGAAACTGCAGAACTCAAATTTATATGCAAATTTGACTCAGTTGCCTTGGGTTTAAACAGGGACTACGGATTTTTCTCTCATTACAACAGGTGATTTGACCTCACCTTCCTCTATGTGCTGTTCCCCAGTGTTTGAATCCTAACACCTATTTTGATTTGCTGTTACATCCTGACCTGATCCTATGTCACACACTCCCCTGCATTTAATTTCCTCCCATTCTGTAAATTTTCCATCTTCAAAGCGTCTGACGAAGTGGAATTTTCTCCCATGAAAGCTCATGTGAAAAATAAATCTGTTAGTCTTTAAAAGTGCCACAGGACTCTGTTTGTATTGTTTAGTTTGTATATATGCTGTGTGTGTGAAAGACACACACACACTTTCTAGATAGCACTTGTGATCTGCTTCTAATACAAGGAATGGTTCTGTATTATTGTGGTCATGGACTAGATGTCCTGTGTGTCGGAACATGTGGCCACTTGGGGTCAAAGGGAAGAACCCAGTCAGCCTAAAAGTCTTGTGCTACAAGGTTGTAACCTCATTGCCACTATAGTTAACTACAGGGATACAGTCAGACCCTGCATGTGTTAAACAACAGTTTGTTTTGTTGACAGGTCTCTTTTCTACCTTGTCTAAAAGCGCAGCAGCCTATCACCTGTTGATAACAGACCCAAACCAGAAAGCTTTCAGGGCTCTTTTCAAGAGCGCGGGGAAGTTACAATTGAATTTGGAGTTAATTGTTCGTTACGGTAGTCATATGAAGACAGGCCCACAGGGCTAGTGACCCTGACTAAAACAGCTCTGTGGTTAATTCTTGGTTTGTTCCATTCAGCAAACAGTTTGGAACCTCAGATCAGGAATGTGGATAATATTTATTTCAGATATAACAGTAACTAGTCCCTGTTAGTATAGTGGAGGAATCTTATCTGTACTGTATCTAGATAGACAAAACAAACAAGGAGTCCTGTGGCACTTCTAAAGACTAACACATTTATTTATCGCATAAGATTTCTTGGGTAAAATCCCATCATTCAGCACCACTGATGGAATGGGATTTTATTCATGAAAGCTCATGTGATAGATAAATGTGTTAGTCTTTAAAAGTGCCACAGGACTCCTTGTTTGTTTTCCTGAAATAGACTAACACTGCTACACCTCTGGAACTTGTACCTAAATAGGTCTCCCTCATCCCTAATCTCTGATTATGGGCATCTGATTTTAGAGTCTGTTAGTTTTCAGTGTTTCTTTAACTCTTGCTACATTGTCCCTTCTCTTAAATTTTTTTCTTGCAAATTAATATTTACCAAAATGTCATAAAAGCTGTCCCTAAAGACATCAACTATTTTGTTTAGACTAAACAAATAGAAAAAAAAAGGGGGGGGAGGGTAGTGGAGGAAAGAGGAAGTAAAGGTATTTAGATGGGGAAAGAGAAAAAATAATATTGGGTCTTTTGATTTCTACTAGTCCAAAGTAATGATGACATTACAGGAGTGAGGCAAAAGAGCTGTGCAAATAAGCACACTTAGATATCTACAGTAGCACTTTTGATCTCCAAAGCACTTTACAAACACCAACAACCTTCCTCTCAGGACTGCTGTGAGGTGGTTAAGTACTGTCATTCCCAGTTCACAAATGGGGAAGCTGAGGTAATAAGTTTGTAAAGTGTCCAAAGTCACAGAAAGGGTCAGGAAGAGAGCTGGTGAAAGCTCTTTGGGTACGTCTATGCTGGAGGCTCTGTTAAGTCACCTTAGAGTCCACAGACCTGCGTCCACACTGGCAGGTGCTAGGTCGATGGAGAAGTGGCCAGGAATTCTGCAGGGGCCTGGAGGCCAATTAGGTCAACTTAAGGGCTATCCCATCTACACTGGCTTAAGGGGCTTTAATAAGGTCGACTTAAGCCTTAGGTCAATCTTAAGAGGTGGTGTTATTAAGTCGACTTAAGGAAGTGCTTAAGTTGACCTAATCATAGAATCATAGGGTTGGAAGGGATCTCATGAGGTCATCTAGTCCAACCCCCTCCTAAAAGCAGGACCACTCCCCCTAAATCATCCCAGCCAGGGTTTTGTCTAACCGGGCCTTAAATATCTCCAAAGACAGAGATTCCACCACCTCTCTAGGTAACCCATTCCAATGCTTCACCACCCTCCTAGTGAGAAAGTTTTTCCTAATATACAACCTCAACCTCCCCACCTGCAACTTGAAACCACTGCTCCTTGTTCTGTCCTCTGTTACTACTGAGAACAGCCTAGCGTCCTCCTCTTTGGAGCACCCCTTCAAGTAGTTGAAGGTTGCTATCAAATCCCCCCTCAGTCTTCTCTTCTACAGATTAAATAAGCCTACTTCCTTCACTCTTTCCTCATACATCTTGTGCCCCAGCCCCCTAATCGTTTTTGTTGCCCTCCAATGGACTCTTTCTAACTTGTCCACATCCTTTCAGTAGTGGGGAGCCCCAAACTGGACACACTATTCCAGATGCGGTCTCACAAGTGCTGAATAGAGTGAAATAATCACATCCCTCGATCTGCTGGCAACACTCCTACTGATACAGCCCAATATGCCATTGGCCTTTTTGGCAACAAGAGCACACTGTTGACTCATATCCATCTTCCCATCCAGCATAACCCCCAGGTCCTTTTCTACAGCGCTGCTACTTAGCCGATCGGTCCCCAGCCTGTAGCAGTACATGGGATTTTTCCATCCTAAGTGCAGGACTTTGCACTTGTCCTTGTTGAACCTCATGAGATTTCTTTTGGCCCAATGCTCCAATTTGTTTAGGTCTCCCTGAATCCTGTCCCTGCCCTCCTGTGTGTCTACCATTCCCCCCAGCTTGGTGTCATCCGCAAACTTATTGAGCGTGCAATCGCTCCCATCATCCAGATCATTAATAAAGATGTTAAACAGAACCAGCACCAGGACCGACCCCTGGGGCGCTCCACTCGTTACTGGTTGTCAACTAGACATCGCGCCTTTGATTCCTACCCACTGAGCCCGATGATCTAGCCAGTTTTCTATCCACCTTATGGTCCACTCGTCAAACCTGTACCTCCTTAACTTGCCGACGAGAATGCTGTGGGAAACCGTATTAAAAGACTTGCTAAAGTCAAGGTATATCACATCAACGGCTCTTCCCACATCCAGAAATCCAGTCATCTCATCATATAAGGCGATCAGGTTGGTCAGGCACGATTTGCCTTTGGTGAATCCATGCTTACTGTTCCTGATCACTCTATTTTCCTCCAAGTTTTTCAGGATGGCTCCTTTGAGGACCTGCTCCATGATTTTTCCAGGAATTGAGGTGAGGCTGACTGGTCTGTAGTTCCCTGGATCCTCCTTTTTCCCTGTCTTGAAGATAGGTATTATATTTGTCTTTTTCCAATCCTCCAGGACCTCCCCCGTTTGCCATGAGTTTTCAAAGATAATGGCCAGCAGTTCTGCAATCACATCGGCCAACTCCCTCAGCGCCCTCGGTTGCAGTTCATCCAGCCCCATAGACTTGTGCACATCCAACTTCTTTAAGTAGTCCCTAACCTGACCTTCCAATACTGAGGACCGCTTTCCTTCTCTCCATTCTGCATTACCCAGTGTGGTACCCTGAGAGCTGACCCTCCCTATAAAGACAGAAGTAAAAAAAGCATTGAGGACTTCAGCCTTTTCCATATCAACCATCAGGAGGATACCTGACCCATTCAGGAAGGGACCTACACCATCCCTGATCCTCTTCTTGTTACTGACATACTTATAGAACCCCTTCCTGTTATCCCTCACATCCCTTGCCAGCTGCAACTCCAATTGCCCTTTGGCCTTTCTGATTTTATCCCTGCAGCCCTGAGCAATACCTTTATACGCCTCCCTACTCATCTGTCCAAGCTTCCACTTCTTGTAAGCTTCCCTTTAATGTTTCAGCTCAATGCAGAGTTCTCTGCTAAGCCACACTGGGCGCCTTCCACATTTGCTGTTCTTTCTGCAGATCAGAATGGTATCTTCCTGTGCCCTTAGCAGGGTTTCTTTAAAATACAGCCAGCTCTCCTGGACACCTTTCCCCTTCAGATCAGCATCCCAAGGGATCCTGCCCATCAGTTCCCTGAGGGAGCCAAAATCTGCTTTTCTGAAGTCCAGGGTGTGTGTTTTGCTTCCTTTGATCAGAATCCTGAATTCTACCATCTCATGGTCACTGCTGCCCAGGTTGCCATTCACTTCTACTTCCCTGATCAATTCTTCTCTGTTTGTGAGCAGCAGGTCAAGAGGTGCAAGGTCCCTAGTTGGTTCTTCCAGCATTTGTACCAGGAAGTTGTCCTCAACACTCTCCAAAAACTTCCTGGGTTGCCTGTGCAGTGCTGTATTGCCAGAGGCGGCTTTTGGGGTAGGCGAAGCAGGCGCACACCTAGGGCCCCAAGCAGTAAGGGGCCCCATCACCTGCTTTTCCTATCCCAAAAGCTGTATCTGCCTCAGTCAGCAGCAGGAGAAGGAGCTAGCCCCTGGGGCCGGGGCCAGGGCCAGGGCCAGTGGCAGGGAGCTAAGGCTGGAGGATGGGGAGCTGAAGCCACAGAGGGGGGGACCTGTGGGCCTATGGGGGCCCTACAATGGGCCTTCACCTACGGCCCCTAATAGCCAAAGGCCGCCTCTGTGTATTGCCCTCCCATCAGGTGTCATGAAATCCCCCATGAGAACCAGGGCCTGCGATTTGAAACTTCTGCTAGTTGTCCATAGAATGCCTCATCCACCTCCTCCTTCTGATCTGGCAGTCTATAGCAGACATCCACCACAACATCCCCCTTGTTGCACTCTCCTTTAAACTTTAACCCACAGATTTTCAACTGGCTTGTTTCCACTTTTATAGTGGAGCTCCGAGCAGTCATACAGCTCTTTTACATATAGCACTACTCCTCCACCTCTTCTTCCTTCCTGAACAATTTATACCCATCCATGGCAGTGCTCCAGTCATGCAAGCTATCCCACCGCGTCTCTGTTATTCCAATTACATCATAGCTCCTTGTCTGTGCCAATACTACCAATTCTTCCTGCTTGTTTCCCAGGCTCCTTGAATTTGTGTGCAGGCACCTAAAATACTGGGTCAATTGCCCTACTTTCCCCTGTCAATTATCTCTCCTGTTGCATCTTCCTCCTTGCATTATCTCCTGGTGTCCTCCTTTCCCACTCAGGTATTAGACATTCATTAGGACACCTAAGACAATGATTTGATCCCCCCAAGTTCCATCCCTTCCCCCAGGTCTCCCTCATTGTGACTTACCTGTGGGCTTTGGTCACCTTCCCCCTTCAAATCTAGTTTAAAATCGTCCTTACTAGCCAGTCTACATCTAAATATGCTCTTCTCCTTCCTCGATAGATGAAGTCCATCTCTGCCTAGCAGTCCTTCTTCCTGGAACAGCACCCCATGGTCGAGGAAGCCAAAGCCCTGCTGGTAACACCATCTTCGCAGCCAGGCATTCACCTCCAAGATGCACCTGTCTCTGCTCAGGATCCTACCCTTGACCGGAAGGATCGAGGAGAACACCACTTGTGCACCGATCTCCTTCACCCGTGCTCCCAGAGCCCTGTAGTCACCTTTGATCTGCTGAGGGTCACTTCTCGCAGTATCATTGGTTCCCACGTGGATGAGTAGCATGGGATAGTAGTCAGAGGGGCAGATGATTCTTAACAATCCATCTGTAATGTCTCGGATATGGGCCCCTGGCAGGCAGCATACCTCCCAAGAGGCCTTGTAGGGTGACAGATGGGTGCCTCCGTCCCGCTCAGAAGAGAGTCCCCAACAACCACAACCCGACGTTTCCTCCTAATAAGTGCCCAGTATGGATGCAGCAGTCTGCAGGTCAGCTTAACTGTCCTTAAGTTGACCTAAGGCTCCAGTGTGGATGTTCCCTTTGAGACAGGAATGTATGCGACAGAATGTTTGTGCCTAGCACAATGGGGCCCAATCTGGTTAAAACCACTGTACACTACTCTGTTATAAATAACATGGAGTAATAAATCTAAGTAGTGATAATATTTGTGAGATCTTTGCTCCCACTCCTGCTTAAACGATGCCTCTATGAAACATACCTCTCAGGTTTTAACAATATTTTAAAATATTTTTTTTTTTTAACAAACTTTTATTCTTGAACCCAAATTTTAGAACAAAATCTCACTGGTTTCTGCTACCAAAGATGGCTCCATTTCCTCCCATCACAGCCCCCTGGGACAAAAATTGCAGTTTTCCCACCTGCTGTGTAATCATGTGCCTCTTTGTGAATTTGTCTCAGGTGGAAATTCCCCTGGTTCAACAATGGAAATTTCACCCTTTAAATAGCAAAAAATAATTTTCTCCTTGCCCAAACATTTTTTTTCTTTTAAATGAAAGCCTTTTCACATAACTATATCTTCCCCCTTTGCCGTCATTGACTCATGTGATGGTCTTTACTGCTTGTTTCTGATTATAAGTGGTTTTTCAGGTAGTAATGACACTTCTCGTAGTCTTTGTCACTGTTGCCTGTCCATTCATGTGTAACTGTGCTTAGTTTCTAGTTTGGTTTGTTGTTACAGAGTGGGTATGGCTCTTTGCTTTAAAGGTTCAGCATAAAACTCCTTGAACTTTAAATAAAAATTAACAATGCAAAGCAAGCACCCTTCCTCCTGCCCCAGTCCTGCAAACTGTCCTGTGCAAGGTAACTGCACACACATGTCTTTAATAGGACTCTGTGCACAACATGGTCCACCCACATAAAGCAGCTTTCAACATCTGGACCTCAATGGAAAGAGTTAATAAGGACCCCCACAACTGCAGAACTAGGAGATCCAAGGGCAACTTAAGCATTGAAACACAAGCCAAGCTCTTTCTAAAGCCCTGCTTTAAATGTGGGGACCCACTGTCACATTCCTAAAGTTGTATGCCCAAGACTCCTGCTGACTTCAAGCTGAGTTTTGAGTACATGCTGATTGGATGCCACATCCCTTCTTATGTCAGACAAGGGCTATATAGTCCTCCAACAGTCATTTTAAGAATAAATACCTTGCTTTATTTGAACAGGCAGTTGCAGCTCATGATGGAAATTTGTAGTTTTACGGGTCACTTACATTTCTGCCAAAAATACTCCCAAGAAATTTGGATTGCAAACAAATGAAAGGAAAGTTGTGGCATCTGTTAATGCTTGTTAACTTCTGTTAGTACTCATATTTTTGAAGATCCTCAGCAAAAGGAAGGTGAGCGTGTGGAAAGCATTCCTGACTTTCATATACTTAGGGGAGGAGGGGAAATTGGTGTGATTTTTAAAGGGATAAAGAAATTAATATTTATTTTACATGTTTGTTGACTAATGCACTGCAGAAATGAAAGCTACACTTTGAGGCTCTCAGACTACTCTATAGACATTAAGACTTACAAAAACCCTTGTAAGTAGTTTCATTCCTAGTTTGCATATGGGGAAACTGAGGCACAAGTAGGCAAAATGATTTGCTCAAGGTCACAGAATATCAGTAATGAAATTAGGACCCATGAGCTCCTGGCTCCCACTCCCTTCCTTTTCTAAAATAAAATAATAATAATAATAATAATAATAATAATAATAAAATAAAAATATTTTGTTTGTAATCTGTTTTGCCTCTGGTTTTAAAATGGTTAACTGACACTTATCCCTGACACTGTTGATGCTTCAATGTATCAACAGAACTGGGTCAGTGGCTTTTCTGCCCCCTTTTTTTAAAACACGTGGCTAATAAATTCCACTCTGTGCTCTGGAGTGTTGCACTGTCTGTAAAATCAATGCAAAAATCAGTTTATTTTTTCCTTTTACATTATACTTTGTTACACTCATTCAGAGCTGGTTTCTCCAGCAGGGTTTCAGCGTTTCATTCAAAGAATTATCACATGAGATCTGATGGTTCCTTTCTCAGTTTACTAATCCAAACAAGTTTGGGGGATTTTTTTTGTTTTGTTTTTAATTTTAGAAGCCCTGTGCTATTACCGGTGATCAGCAAGATAGGAATCAGTATCTTGACTGTCTTGTTGCAGTTACTTCAGGTCAGTTCTCGTTGCTTTTTTTTTCTTTTGATAACGTTGCTGGGGTAAGTTGTGCAGTCGTTTTAAATCCGCAATGTCCACCATTTAGCTGGCTAGCCCCACAACTTGAACAGTGGAAATAAACACTAACATGTGCCTTTCTGTGCTTGAGACGATAGGTATTTTTTCTTAACCTTCCTTCTTCTTGCCATTTCTAAAACCTGTTTATTTCAGCGTATGTTTTGAGTCAGGGATGCCTTTTAGATGAGGCTCCATCTAGCCACGGTCATTGGAAGCTCATGCTGTCCCCTTCCCAGTATGTGTGGTGTTGACGGGTGCCGTATAGTCTCCAGAGGAGATAGGTTTGGTTCTGTTACAGCACTCGGCACTGACCAGCTGCTGCTCCTGTCAAGTTTTTTTCCCTAACTCTTTCATTCACTTCCTACAGAGTTCAGGGAAAGATCCATTTCCTTTATTTCCCTTTGATGTGTGTCTGGTGAAGGAACAAAAAACCTTTCAAGGGCCTGTCCTCACATCTTCTCTGGATCTCATGACATCCTCCCTGTGGGTAAAATTATAAATTCACTAGTGAGACCACCCAACTGACACCAATTCTGGTCTGTACAATAACCACTACAGGTTGGTTTTGGGTTTTTTTTTCATTTTCATCATGACAGCCTCCAACATATCTCTTTCTTGGGAAGGTTACCCAAGAATAAACGCAGGGGAACGGAAGGAACTGAATACCATCTTCTGTGTATATGCCTCCTATATGAGCAAACAGCAGTGATGGCGCTCTGCCTCCACTGCAGAGAAGACCAGTACAACACAGCTAAGAGTGGAGTCCAGAATAAAATACTGAATGCCAGTTCTTACCATCCTCCCAGGTGCAGAATACCTATCAGCCCTCAAGTAAATGTGGCAACCAATGTTCCCTCTAAGGTTTGGCGGCTTGTGTGCAAAATTTTCAAGCCGTGTGCAAAACTTTTTCTGAATAAAATTTTTGTGCAAACTCACATGACAGAAATTATAGGCATTAATTGAAGTTAAAGTAATTGTAAATAGAATTAATTAATTGTGTTTAATTGAATTTGAATGAATTTTGAATTGAAATTTAATTTTTAGAAAGGTTTTTATTTAAAATTAATTTTTAAAAAGTTTTTTTAAAAAAGGAAGGAAAAAAAGAAGGGAGGAAGGAAGGAAGAGAGAAAAAGAGAGAAGAAAGGAAAAGAGAGAGAAAAAGGAAGGAAGAGAAAAAGAAAGAGAAGGAAAGAAGTGGAAAGAAGGAAGAAGAAGGAAAGAAGAGAAAGAAAGAAAAAAGAAGGAAAGAAAAAGGAAGACAAAGAAGGAAAAAAGAGAAAGGAAGAGAAAGAGGAAGAAAGAAAAAAGAAGGAAGGCAAAG
>ML685891.1:439252-497218 GCA_007922175.1 Pelusios castaneus
GCCCCGGCCCCAGCCCCGGGAAGTCGAGGCGGTCGGGGGGTGGGAGCCCAGGATCCCGCCGCTGCCGCAGCCACCCCGCTGCCCCGGCTGTGTGGGGAAGGCAGGCAGGCCCGCGCTCCTGAGCCTGCCTGTCCCACCCTGGGGGCGGGGAGGACCAGCCCAGAGGCAGGACGCAGGCCGGGTGTGCCGCGGCAAAGCTGTGGCCCCGGGTGTTGGAGGGAGCGGCGGGGGCTGCCGGGCTGCGCGGGGGACCCTCACTGCTGCGCGGGGGGTGCGACGGCTGCTGTGCGGCTGCGCGCCCGCGCAGCTTAGAGGGAACACTGGTGGCAACTGTGCTTAGGAACTTAGGCCCTCATTCCTACCATTCCTCATGGTCACCTATCTATTCCCTGATTGCAGTCAGTGTGAGAAGCACCTTCACATATCACTTTGATTTACTGCATCAACTCACCTTTTGCTTCTTGGTGCATCTGCAGAAGTTCATTTCCCTTTGAGAATGAACCACAGTGAATTCTCATCCATGGCTATTAGCCAGGATAGGCAGAGATTGCTGTTTGCTAGAGGGTGGGAATGACCAATGGGATGGATTACTTAATAATTACTTGTTCTATTCATTCCTTCTGAAGCACCTGACATTGGCCACTGTTGGAACACAATAGACTGGGCTAGATGGACCATTGCTCTCTCCCAGTATGGCTATTCTTACATTCTCTCCCTTCCCCCCTTGCACATTCTCCCATTGCTTTAACTAGAATGAAGATTTTTTTTCAGCAATATCAACCAATTAATTTGGAAGCCTTGTACTGCAGATTAGCACCTAGCTTCTGAGTTGCCCAAAGCAGATCTCTCCTTTCCTCTTCTGTTCACATCACCTAACCCTTATATCCTTTACAGTAAGCTCTCCTCTCCCCCATCTTCCCTCTCTGAGGTGGTAACTGGCATTACCCTAAAGACTACAGATCTTCTTCCTCATTGCTTTCAGACTCATCTCTTAAGTTTACAGCTTTTAAATTCCTTCCAGTAATGCATTCCAACTCATTCCATTGCCTCCTCAATACACCACTCTAATTATTCACCTCTTTGAACCTATTAGTTGTATATTTGGTTTGGTTTTATTTCACCACTACATCTCAGTACAAGGGATTTATACCACTGTAAAGCAAAACAGGAACCATAGCTCTGTGGCTAGGGCACCAGACTGGGACACAGAAGACCTCTGTTTTATTTCTTACTCTTCTGCTGTTTAGCTCTATGATTACAGGCAAGTAATTTCTTTGTACCTTAATTTCTCCCTCTATTTAAAAAAAGGATGGAGATGGGATGGTTACAATGCTTATTCCCTTTTTAGAGTACTTTGAGAGCTGTGAAGGAAAAGTGTTAGGTATTTTTTTGTTAATACAATACAAAATTAGCACACAAAGCAACATTTATATATTTCCCTATCAAGCATTTTGCAAGATGAAGTTGGATCTGTCACAGTGCTGAGACTAGACATAAGGCAGAATTTAGTGTCATTGGAATCCGGGGGTGGGGGGCGAGTTGTTTTTTAATTACTTGCACATTGATGTACTGCAGATTATGGACACCCTCATCCATGAAAGGGTGTAAAGCCTGCAGCTTTTGGTAGTTGATTAGTAAGTGTCTTTCTTTTGAGAAGTATCATCAGCCAATGAGCATTTGTTCTGATGATGCCTCTGATTTGTAATGTGTGCTATCACTAACCATGCTGTTGATGATATATATCATATGGGCTTCAAATTAAAATTTTTAAGCCAGCTCTGACCTTCCCCAAAGTTCAGGAGAGTTTGGTTCTGAGTTCTGGACTGGTTAAGTCCTAGTAATAATTTTTTCCTATTCCATTAGATTTAGTCTGGTCTGGGCGGCAAAAAATTGGTTGGAGGTGGGATTAAATTAGCTCCACCTCCTTACTTCTCTCTGCAGGGACTATCTGAAAAAGTTCACGTGCAAAGCTCCCTGTAAAATCCCTCATTGGACTGCTCTGCTCTGGCACATTATGTCCATAAAGGTGGAGAATGGGGAAGCCTTAAATGTGAGAATGTATGTTCACAGCAGGCAGAGGGTGAAAACTGCTATTTCTTCCCCAAACATCTGCTATAGAAGAACAAAGTAAAGCCCTGACCCAGAAGAGAGCCTGGGCTGCTCCAAACTAAGAATGGATGCAAAAGACAGCAGTGTGGCACCAGACTCTTTTGCAAAGATTTTTCATTAAAGTGGGAAAATAGAGCCTAGAATAATGGTCATCATAGCTTAAAGTACCAGTACTGGGGCACTGTCTGTTGGCTGGTTGAAAGTTCCTTTGGAAAAGGATCTTATCTTCTGTGTGTTTGTACTCTGAGATGTGAGCTCTGAAGCTGGCACGGCAGTTTGTCTTGCCTCTGTGACTTCCAGATTGCATTACTGTAATAGATTTTAAGCTCATGATTACCTAGCCTGACCTCTTGCACACTCTGCAAGCTCTGCTCTGCCATGAATCCAGTGGCAAAACCATTCTTTGACTTAAAAAATAATAATGATTTATTTATAACCTAGCTCATATAATGGTTAACTGAGAGCAGGATCCAGCTACCCTAGAAGACCCATTGGAAATTGCAGCTGATGCAGCATATGGTTGCCTGCCTGTTTAATGATGTTAACCACATGGAGAAAATAGTAGCAATTCTCCATACAGTGTTCTGGCTTCCTGTTAGCTTTGTGGTGCAATTAAATGTGGCTTTAAAAAAAACCCAAAATAACTCTGGCTATTTAAGCTTTGGCATTGGCAGATGTAGGTGCAGGTTATCAATAAAATTATAGAGGTAGTATTGTAAAGCACTTTAAGGGTAGGGCCCTGAGAGCCTTATGACATTTCTCTCCCCATGTGCCACCAGTGCAGCTCAATGCATTTTTGCTTGCTAGCAGTCCATGGGTTGTAAAAATATTCTTCACGGGCCCCCTTCCTGCTTGCTATGTCTAACCATTAAACGTTGGATGAGTTTTGTTGTAGACGTCACAGAAGAAATTGGTCTAGAAATGGGATTTGAAAGAAGGAAGGTTAATAGCTGTGTGGATCAGTTAACAGTTCACGTTCTGTGTGTAAGGGGTCTTGCAGGAAAAGCAGATAAGTAGTTGGTTATGGCTGGCATTGTTTGGAGCAGAGAAGGTAGGGGGCAAAATGTGAAAAGAGACTGGTGAATAAATATGAACGGCCTTGAAGGTTAAGACCAGAGTCTCGAACTACATTTGAGGAAAAGAAGGATGAATTCAAAGAGGATAGTGTCATACAAATAGTCAGTCCCAGATGTGATCACAAGATCGATGTCTCTTGCCTGCCTTGAAAATATTTCTCTCAGTTTGACTTGGGAGATCATGCAGCAGCAGCCGGTGAGCCTACACAGACACTGTGTTTTTTCTATATGTTGAGGCTGCTGAGCTCTGGGCTCTGTTTACATGAGAAAGACTGAGGTAAAGGACTCTTGCAATATGGGCTAACAATGGCATGAGTTGGAGGGTTTTCATGAATCCTTTCTTCCTGGCCTACCCCAATAACTTCATCTATCATAAAATCCAGTGAGGCAAACAAATTGTGTCTTTAATGTCGTTCACAAAAAAAAAGTGAGTCTCTTGAGTTTTGCTTTTAATGTCTTCGCCTGTGGATTTGTCTATATAAAATACATTTTATCTCCAGTTTAGAAACTACCCCACTTCTTTCACACCCATTCTGTCTCCAAAATAATCAGTTAAACACGGGTGTAGTCTTGAACAGTACTTGCAACTATGTATGGTTTGTTTTCAGGGATTTCTAATAAACAAGAACACAGTAGCTAGATCCACTTGGCTCAGACCACGTGTATGTACAAAGTAACTACATGATCCTTTCACATCACACCCCCTTCCCTACTGATTTGTTACATTCACTTACTATGTCATCTTTGTAACACTTAACTTGTAAATCCTATGGGGGCAACAGACCACAGAGGTCTTCTGTATCTTTTCTGAAACCCTAAGGATTCTTTTGGTCTCTATAAGAGAATTAACTCTTGAGCTATTGGAGAATTATAGAGCAAACCAAATACTTACCACTGCTTTCTTTTGATGTCGTGGAATTCTTAGGTCCTTAATCTTGTGGGACCATAACTATTTTTTTCCCTCCTTCATTTCTCCTGTCCCCTACAGCCCAGTTTTCTCTGTCCAGTTTCTGGGAAGTGTTTCAGTGTAACCATGTACTGTCATAACCCCATGTCGTTGCCATGTACTGCTGCACATGTGATATGAAAAGATAATGAATAGAAAAGCTGTTACAAAAAAGCAGAATTGAAACCAGAATTCCAGTAAACAGTCTGTTCAAAATATCTCAACATAGTCAGGGCCTATGGTTTAAAACTGAGAGGCTCAGAATTTTAAAAGGTCAGAATAAAATGCGATATGTGGATTTCTTCAACATTCAAAACAAGATGTTCTCTCTAACTCTATGATCAATAGTAACATTTTGTACTTCTGCTAAGGTTGCAGTATTGCCAACCCCATGTGCTAAAAATGATATTTAAAAAATAATAATTTGGGGACTCTTGCTTAGTCACAAACCTTCAGGAGTCTGGGCCTTTAAGAAAAACATCAAATATTGTGTGATTCATGGTAAAATCACAGGAGTTGGGAGCAGTGAGATTGGGATAATGCACTAACATTTATAACAAAATTATTCTCTTTTTGCTCTGATCAACTATTGTAACATCAATAGAAACAAACAGAAAGAGCAGGAGAAAGAGGAGCTAAGCTAAGCAAAGAAACAGGAATCAGGAACCCCAGGCTTTATTGCTGGTTATTTATTACTTAACACTCAATGTATCAGACATATGTGTTGATATGGTAAGAGGGAGAAATTTTCAAGTACACAGATGACATTTAGGCTACTAACTGTCTGAAAATTAGTGGAGTTAGCCATCTAATTGCCATGTGTAATTGAAAATCTCTCCCTAAAGCCACTAATGCTTTGTGCCTCAGTTTTCCTATCTGTAATGACACCTTCACAGGCATGTTCTGGGGCTTGATTCATTCAAGTTATGCCTGAACAGAAGGCACTAACAAAATGCAAAGGGCTGTTATATCTGTCACAAAGCTCTCTAATGCATCTCATTTTGAAGGATGGCACTCATTTTAGTCTCAAAGTTACCTGCTTCCCTCACAGATGTAGTGTCCCCTCATGTAAATCATGTAAGTGAAATTATAGAAAGGCCTTCTTCAATAAGGGAATGAATTTCTCCAGTAAGGAAATGAATTTACTGTGTGAATGACTGCGTGTGTGTGAGAGAGACAGAGATAGTCTGAATGTTTGTGCTACATTGTATCTCACATGTGGGCCTTGGAGAGCTGACACTGCAGCCCCGGCCCTCACTCTCTAGTAAGACTTGCAATCTTGCATGGTACAAAACCACCTCCTTTCACGTCATGATGACAATGATAGAAACAATTAATGATGTTTTACTTGCCCTTCAGAATAATTTATCTGGCTCCCTCTTGTTTGTCACACTAGCTTTTTTTAATGTTACTTGAAATTAGGCTGCAAGCTAACTGAAAGACAGGGGCTAGTCCTCACTCTGTTTGCACCTCCCAGGCCTGGGCCCCAATCCCGACGGAGGTTGCAGCGGTAATAAACACAGGCTGGTTGTTGACAAGGGGACTGTGGCATCAATAGGGTGAGTGAGCCCGGCTGACTGTCCGTGTGGCAGATGAGCCCTGGTTGTGATCTCTATTTGCCCAGGAAACAAACAGAGTCCTGCAGCACTTTTAAAGACTAACAGATTTATTTATTGCATGTGCTTTCTTAGGAGCAAATCCCACTTCGTCAGATGATAAATAAATCTGTTAGTCTTTAAAAGTGCCACAGGATTCTGTTTCTTTCTCTGCAATAGACTAACTCAGCTACCCCTTTGGTATTTGCCAGAGAATTCCTTGCTAGGCTTTTGCTCCCTGGAGGGAGAGTTTTATTTACTGCACGAGCTTTACTGGGAGAAAATCCCACTTCCTCAGTCGCTCTGTAAATTTCCCATCTCAGAGCGTCTGACAAGTGGGATTTTCTCCCAGGAAAGCTCATGCGATAAATAAATCTGTTAGTCTTTAAAAGTGCCACAGGACTCTGTTTGTTTTTCTGCAATAGACTAACAGGGCTTCCCCTCTGGAACTGGAGGGAGAGTGATGTTCTTCAGTGGCTGGGCCCTGCAGCAAATTCAGGGGCCGAGCTGGTGCTGGAGGGGTTGCCGGGGCTTTCCCCGCGGCGCACTGTAGTATCGCCCCTGGCCTTGCTGTTGCGGCGGGGGGCTTTGCGGGGCGAACCCTGGCCTCGCTGGCTGGAGCTCGCACCTTGCAGACGGTCCCTGCCGTGGGCGGGACACGTTCTTGCTGACCCTCCCCCTGCCCTGTGCCAGGAGGAGTCGCGCGCTGCGGCTCGGCCCCTTGGCTCCTCCTTCCCCGGCAGGGGCAGCGCGCGGCGGCCGCGCGCGAAGCGAAGGCTGGGGGACCCGGTTCCAGCCGGGCGGGGAGAGCAGGCGCCTGGCCAGGAATGGGCGCTGGGGCCGGCGAGCCAGGTCAGTGGGGGCACTCCCCAATTCCCTGGGGAAAGCCAAGGGACACCACTGCTGCTCCGCTCTGCAGCGCCCCAGCGCTGCCCTCCCCACCCCAGGCTCTTGGGGCGGCGGCGGGACCTTGCCGGACCGCTGTCTCCGGCGCTCTCCATCCTCCCTGGCCCTCGCTGTTGCCGGCTTTGGCCCATCGCGGGGGAAGCTGCCCGCCAAGCTGTGCTCTAATGTCTTGCTGCTCCTGGGCTTCGGTTTCGGCGGCTCAGTGTCGGCTGGACGTGCCTTTTCCTCGGAGCGGGGAGGGTATTTTACTCCCCTCCGGGGGCGGACTCCCACTGCTGGGGCTGGCCTGGCTCATCGACCCAGAATTCAGGACCGCTGGCTGGGGAAAGTGCAAGCCGATGCTAGTTAGTGGGGTGCCTTGTCTGGCCACAGTGGAAATAAATGGACAAGGAGACATGGGGAGCAGTTCAAGTCAGACACCGATTTCAGATGGGCCTTTCCTCCCTCTGGTAGGAGTAGCCGGGTAATATTTTTGCCTGGTGGTTTTTACATCCCAACATGTTCATTGTGATTTATCACAGCTAACACAGTGCTCAGTTTCTAGGATATGACATAACATTCTCCGATAAGACCCTCCTACTTCCTATGAGTGTTTTATAGCAGGCACTCAATTGTTTTTGTGTTCCACTATTAGTAGGTGATATTAAGATATGAGGAGCGTCTGTTTCCAAAACATCATAAACGATTCTGAGGTGGTTTTGTTGCAAGAGAAAAAACAAGCTTGAAAAAGTGCCTCTCTTTGTGTGTGGCAATGTTGACACTGCCCCGGTCTTGTTTGGATTTAATGGTATGTTTTTTGCTGTAGTACTGGTTGAAGCAGTTGGAAGTATTCACCCCTAAAAGAGGCATCCTTAAATTGTTTAACACTCAATAATATTTGCTAAACAATCTACATTGCAATTCGCTTAGCATACTCTTCAGAAAGAAAACATTTTTAAAAAGGGAAAAATGCTTTTTTATAACAAATCTTTTGGAGAGTAGGCCTTTGTAAGATTATATTTTTGAAGAGTTGTGGGGAGGAAAAAAGGCTTCATTGATGAGGAAGAGCCAGTAGGGCTGGACATGTTTCACTTCCCAGTGTTGAGTTTTCTGGTTCGATTTCATACATGTCACATGCCTCTTTTCTGTTAATAAATTTATACAAAGAGAGGAAGGTTGCCTGGGTCTTGTCATGCCCATTCTGGATCGATCCTTCTTTATACACATACTAATGTTTTGTCTAATCTGACTTTAAATTCCCAAATGAAAATCTTCATTAAAGTGTGTTTCAATAGAATCCAGTCATCATCCTCGCAAAATTTCATAGATTTTAAATCCAGAAAGGGTACATTTTACTAACTCAGTCCGACTATAGAATTTCACTTGTTAATTCAAGCACAATAACTTGTGCTTAGACTAGAGAGTGTCTTTCGGTAAGATATCCTGTTTTGATTTAAAGACTTCAAGTGATGGAGAATCCACCACATTGCTATTCTGGCATGAGAGAAAGATGAAAAATTTCAGGGAGATTAGTATCTTTTGGGGGACACTAATAGAGGTGTTTAAAAATTGGGTTTATAATGGGTAGCTAGCCTCAACCGTAGCTTCTCTGGCATGGGTTTCTACCTCTTCAGCTTCTTGATATTTTCCCATGTTATAGCTTTCTTTTGACATGCTAAATTCCTTTCTTTCCCTGCTGTTTACATCCTTCAGGTATTTGTAGATTGCTCCCTCCCTTAGCTGTTGCTTGTGTATTTAAACCCTTTAACTTTTCCACATCTCAGTGCCTCCAAGCCCCCAGCCTTCTTATATGCTGTTCCACACAGTTTGAATCTAAACAACTTGTTTGATTTGCTGAAATAGTCTGACCTGTACCTGTCACTCACCCTTCACTGGATTTATTTTTCCCTCCCATCCTGTAAGTTTTCCATTTTCAAGTGTCTGTGAATTGGGATTTCTCCCATGACAGCTCATGCAATAAATAAATTTGTTAGTCTGTAAAGTGCCACAGGACTCCTTCCAGAGGGGTAGCCATGTTATTTTAGTTCAGCAAAACAAACAAGGAGTCCTGTGGTTCTTTTAAAGACTAACAAATTTCTTTATCACATGAGCTTTTGTTGGAGAGATCCAAGTTAGTCTTTAAAAGTGCCACAAGACTACCTGAAGGTTTAGAATTCTGTCCCCCAGCAGATTGCCTACAGCTATTAGGAGTAATTTATTTTTATGGCTGGCCAACTGTAGCCAGCCTTACCTTGTTTGAGAGTTGTGCTTCTAAAGCCTGGTTGCTAATGGTAGCAGATGCTGCCCATTGTGTTCTTAGCCTCAGGGTTTGAATTGTGTGGTTTGATGGGGTATGACCAGGGCTTTTTAGAACTGTGTACATCCCTTGATTTGTGTATGTGTTTGGAGAGAGAGGGAGCCAAAAACAGAAAAAGATAGGCCCTGCCTGGTATGGTTAGAAATATGTGAAGGTTTCTTTCCTTTCCCCAGGGAGATCTATTGCGTTTCTAGCTTTATCAGTGGCTCATAGAGGGATTGAAAGATTTAGTTCAGAAACATCTCTCTCTTCATGAAGCTCATGCGATAAATAAATCTGTTAGTCTTTAAAAGTGCCACAGGACTCTGTTGTTTTTCTGCAATAGACTAACACGGCTACCCCTTTGGAACTTTATTAGATTATGTAACTCTTCACTAGCTCAACTAAACGCTGAACTGAGCTCAGTTTAGCAGGAATAATAATACTTCTGTCCTGCCTTTCATCCAAGGACCCCACCGTGTTTTACAAACATTTGAGACTTGGAACAACTGTATGAGGTAGATTGTGGTATTTCTGGGGAAACTGATATGCAGAGGAGTTAAATAACATGACCATGGTGGTGCACTGAATCAATGTCAGGATTGGTGCTAGAACCTAGGAATCTTCCTGATTGCCTAAGCCCCTGATTAAACTATTGGCTTACACTGTTTTTTGGTGGCTAGGCTCTCTCAAGTAACACTAAGAAGTCTGTTGCTTCACTATGAACATGTCTATTTGGCTGCAATACCCAAAACGTTTCCACTTAAACCAAGGCCTTGGGTCCATTCTAGACAGCTAATTTTCTTCATTGTTCTGCTGCGGTTCTCTTTAACTTCTCCAGGCTATTCCCTCTGCCTCCTCTCTTAAACCCATCAATAATGTGTCTCTTCCAGGATGGTGCATAATGTTTGGCTTTAGACTTCTTTTCTAATTGATTTTTATCTGATATCCACATGGTCGCCCTAACACTCCACTCCCTCGTCTCACTCCCACACATACTTATGGTTAGATCCAGAGGTCTGGTATTTCACCAATGCTTGTCTATTATTTTAAATAATGGTGGATCCATTTGATACTCCCTTTTATTCTTTATTCTTATTTTTATTCTTCCTATTTATTCTGGAGCAGGAAGCCCTATACTATAGCAGACAGCTATTGGCATGCATAAGAACTTCTTTTCTATCTCCCCTTGCTGACAGCCCCCTCCCCCATTAGCCACATGCACAAACAAGGTTAGCTCCAGTCCAGATTACATTAGCAGAGCTCTGCTTCCCATTACTTTCCCCTATGAGCTTCTAATGGCTGTCTGTGCTTGTGTGAGCAAAGTACAGTCTCTGGAGACAAGAGTTCTTGTATGGGAGAAAGAAGGATTAAACCAAAGGGAAGAAGTGAATGCTTTGGGCCTGACCTTGTGATCCTTGCAGAGATAAAATTCCCCTTGACATCAGTGAAGGGTTTGATCTACAGGACTGAGACATCAGTCAACACAGTATCAAATCAACTGTGTGTGGCTTCTCTGATGAGACTCCATGGTCACTGCACTGATGTTCCTTGTTGATATTTTGACACTGGGGGTTATTGAACAAGCAAAGGATAGCATCAGCTCTTCTGGTAGCAAGGGAGGGAACGTTGTCTAGTGTTCAGAACAAAGCATTGGTCGTCTGGACTCCTGGTTTAGTTCTAACTTTGCCGCCTTGGGGAAATTGAATTGGTCCTCTCTGTTTCAGTTTAATAATTGGTTTGATAACCACCTCTAGAGTAGATGAGTAAAGGGGGTTAATTGTCAAGAGCGCAGATCTGTAAATCAGAGGGACTATAGAAACATAACAAATAGGATTATATATAAACAGCAGGACCACAAACACTAGCAGTGAAGGAATGTTAGTGAATTACCTGGCAGAATATAAACGATTGATATATAAAATACAGGCTAGATATGACAGGTGGGAGAAGATGTGGAAATCCTTTCCTTGAAGTGAGGTTCAGAATATGGTAAGCCAAATGGACTGAAATAGATTAGAAAATGTAAGTGAGGGTTTGAGAAATTAACATTTCTTTTATTCTCTTGTTTGTTTGTTTTATTAATTTGTATTACCATAGCATCTAGTTGCTGTAGTCATGGACAGCTCCCTATTGTGCTAGGAGCTGTATGAACACAACAGAAAGTCCCTACTCCAAGGTGCATACAATCAAAGTATAAGACAGAGGGACAGAGATAATTGGGGTATACAAGTAAACAGTATTTGTCATGATACACAGTGGTGTCCGCATACCAACAGCCAGTGTCACTGTTGTCCAGTGATTTGTAGTTATCATCATGGCAAAGGAGGGGGTTGAAGCAGGATTTGAAGGTGGATAATCAGGTAGCATTGGAGATTTGTACTGGAAACACCTCCCGAACATATGGGGCAGTGTGGGAGAAAGCAGGAAGGTTCTTGTTTGAAAATGTAACAAGTGGGCAGTGGAGGCTGGTGACTTGGGCTGTTAGAAGTGAGCATTGACAGGTTTACATCAAATGAGAGATGTTAGATAGGGTGGGGCCATGTAAGCTGTTCGGCTTCACTTTTATGTGGTGTGGTAGAGGAGGGGAGCCAGCAGAAGGATTCAAACGGGGTGATATGATCAAAGTGATGGCCTAGGCAGGGAAATGATCTTTGTGGCAGCATTCCACAGGATACGAGCAGGGCAAGACTGCCTTTGTCAAAGCCAGAGAGAAGCAGGGGCATATGCTGGAATTTAAAAATGAACATTTTTGTAGGGTCATGGTAAACATGCACAAAATAAAGGTTTGTGGGAGCTCCGCCCCATGTTTCTTGGGATGCCTCTGGGGGGACACATCCAGGAACAAGAAGGCAGCAGCAGCCCCTGGCAGTGGGACTCTCCATGTCCCCAGCTGTTCCTTTTCCTTCCCTGCTGCTGAAGTCCCAGCACAGCTGCCTGCTTTGCAGGTGAGTCCGGGGTGGAGGCAGAGGCAGTGCGTGGGACAGGTTGCAGCTGTAGGGGTCAGGGGAGGAGGAGCTCAGCCAGCAGTCAAATGCCCTGCTGCTTACTCCCTCCCTGGGTTGCAGGGATGCATGGAAATTTGGGGGGCATGCCCCTCCTTGCCCCCCTCCCCTTGTGCATGCCCCTGAAGAGAAGGAGGTTGCAGTAATAAAAACATTAGAAGATGAGAGCTTGGATGAGAGTTTTACATGCATGGATGGATAATAAACTAACATTGGTTAGGTAATATTGTAGTGTGTTTAATAGGTCAGATCCCTTGTCCCCACTCTGGCCACATAGTATTGAAGAGAGAGCCAAAATCCTTGAGAGAGTAGAATATGGTGGCTGTAACAGAAGTTAGAGCAGCCCGTTGGCAGTTCTAATTCATGTTGAGGGTCAGACAAGCTCCTGATTGTCCGAGGGTTTGAAGGAATACAAACATGCCTTTAGGCACAGCTGAGTTGGACCCTAGGGTCTGGGCCTGTGTATTTCACAAGGAACTTTATAGGAATTGTAAGGTGTAAGCAAAACTTTGTGAGCGTAAATGTTCTTAATGTTCCCCAGAGAGAATGCCCTTTGTAACCCAGGAGCCAGCGTATGGCGGTAATGTTCCAATAACAATGAATGACATGGGTTGTGAGCCTCAGGGACTTCACAACAGGTCACTGGTTTGTATTTGGCCAAGACTGAGAGTGACCAGTATGTCACCCTCTGATGGCTGTTAAATATTGGCCTCTATGAAATGAGTTGGTGGTGTCAATACTCTGTAGACAGAAAGTCCTTCCCTGCCTTGCTGGCAAGAGTCAACAGAGACCTAGAATTGAAGGGTTTCTTGCACCAAGTGGTTGGAACCCTGTAGGTATGGGTAGATGCACTTGCTGGGATGAGGGCAGGGAAAGCTTGCCCGGCCACAGGGAGATGAATTCAATCTCCAGAGCAACTGTTCTGGCACCTTTCACCATGGTGAAATTCACTTCAAATAAATACATTTCCCAGGCAAATTGGTTATAGGTGACTTAAAACTTTAACCAGCAAATGTAGCCATAAAGACCATAATCTTGCAATGAGTTCCTTGTGGGTGATTTCTGTCTGTTCAGAACTTATTGCAAGAATGGAGCCAAAACAGGAACTTCAGTTGGTTTTCACCAGAATTGGGGGGTGGGGTGGAGGGATGGGGTGTGTGTGTGTGAGAGTGTGTATGTGAATTCACTTGGTTCCCCACCCCAGCCAGTGTCTGACATGAAAGTTACTTCTTGTTGTCCCCTGCTCTACGTGCATCACCTGTGAGCTCTGCACCAGTCACTTCTTACAAACTTGAAAGATATTTTTGCAATTGCGGGGTTAGAAATTTTGCTGTCAATTTGTAGGCGTTGAAGCATTCAAGTCTGGCTGGTGCAGCATTATGGTGGCTTGTGTAATGCCCTGTCATTTGTGATCTTCCCACCCCACCCCCAAACTTGTTGCATATTGTAAACACTGAAGCTGTGGTTGATAAGCTTTGTAGGAGGAGATGAGTTTTTTTGTTTTTCAACTGGCTGGCTTGCTAAATAGTGACTGGATAACTTTAAGTGCTTGCTTATGTAATGTACTACATAAAGAAGGGCTTTATATGGGATGACACTGTCCTCAGGGCATACTTTGAACTCAGTATTTGATTGAAGCTCCAATACTTGTTGTATCGATGTGTATAGCATAGCACCAAATAATGTAGTTTTGCAAATACTACCCCACTATACCAATTAAGGGACTACCCTGCAGTTCAGGCATTTTCCACATTGCCTCACTATTGTACTTCATCCTTGCCCTGGCAAACTTTTGGGGTATGAATGAGCTAAGAGGAAAGAAGTATTCCCATCTCATGATAACTAAGACAGGTAAAAGCCTAGTGAAGCAGGGAAGTTTGCACCTTTCACATTTGTTAGCAGGGTGAGAGGAAGGCTGAGGGTGTTTAGGACTGAACCTCCATTTCTAAGTTGTGTGTTAAATGACAATTGCCTTGTCTTCCCTAGGATTTCATATTGTGTTAGCTAACACAAGGTAAGAGCACACCTAGTGAAGATAAGACCTTTGGGAGTTAGGAAACGGAACATCAGGCCATGAGGCTGCCACAAAGAAGCCAGTTGGTGCCAGTAGCGATGGCTTTCGTGAACTAGGCTGAGCCCACTAGGCTGAGCCCACACGACTCATTTTAGAAAGGACTTATGCAACAACCATTAGCTGTTACCATCTCTGGGTGGCTACTAGGCTAGCTTTGAACCAGTGGCTGGGGTTGGGGAGAAAGCTCAGTGCCTCATTGCCAAACCCAGAGAAACCCAGTCTCCCACATTTTGATTATTTTTCCAATATAATTATTCCACAGTGTGGCAGTTCCCATGGGAAGCGTACTGTAATGAAACCTCTGGGAACCCTCAACCCGTGGTGACAATGGGCTTTTAAAAATCTCTTTATAAAATCTGTTGTCTTTTACATGCCTGATATTCTAGAAAAGGTTAGGAAACTGAGGCTGTGTCAAGACTCTTCTTCCATGCCCACTGAGAAATCCAGGCTCAGGTAGGAAATTCCCTGTCTTTGCACTGCATGTGGCCACCGGAGGTGTCATGCAGAGGATGTGGTCATGGCCCAAACCTTCCTTAGAAAATGGAGGTCATTTTCAAGAACCCAGCAATGACCTGGATCTCTCCAGCCCTCTATGGGACCTCTCATGCACCCTCCTGCTGGCTGCAGTTGTGGTGTCCATTAGACAGGTCCCTTCTTTAGAGAAGGGTAGTGAGTAAAGACAGGGCAGCTCTGGGCCCTACCCATCTCAGGATGTAAGAAAATACATTTTGAATAAAAGACATCTCCCTTCACCTCACTTCTACACACCCAGTCATGCCTCACCAATAATGGGCAGCTCCTCTAATGCCACAGACTGGAGCCCCCCTGCCCCATCCAGGAGGCAGCTACTGCAAGCCTTGTGGAAAAGCCAGTCAGCTGCAGCTGAGCTCTCAAGGCGCATTCTCACTGATGCACTAATTAGGTGAGCACCTGTGGAGCTAAGCAGGACTAAAATGCCACTCCCAGGGCTGGAGACTGTACAGAGATGGACGAGAATGAGGAAGCATTTGAGGCCTCTCCTTGGGGCTGTGTTCCAATGGGAGATGCTCATGGTATATTTTTGTTGCTGGGCTGTGTGTCTGTGGCCTGTACACATACTGCTATTTCTGTAATGACCCAAGGAGCTCTATGCAGCCAGGGAGGAGGTGCAGCCTTTTGTGCATGTTTCTTTCTTTCGCTCTCTTGGCTTTTCTACAGCACTCATCCATCACAGCATCTTTTTCTGCAGACTGAGCAGATGGGTGTGGTGACAAAACTGCATAGACCAGGAAGGGCTACACTCAGGGCCCTACGTGACAGAGAATTAAAATTCACACCCAGGGAGGAAGGGTGTTTAAGTGGTTGGGGCACTAGCCTGGAGCCTGAGACACTTGAGTTCAATTTCCAGAGACTCTCTCTGACCCTGGGCGAGTTATTTAGTCTCTTAGCTTAGCCTCAGCTCCTGCCTATAGTATGCAGACAATAGAACTCTTCACACTGAGGATTAATATGTTCACAATTGTAAGACACTAAGGTCAGACTATGGGGCCAAGGAAATACCATAGATAACTGCACCCTGCAGCCCTCACCGTAGGCGAGGTAGGTTTGGATCTCGGCTGTTGTTCAGCTGGTGAGAACGATGGCGTAGGGTCAGGTGTAAGCAGTGGTGTTGCTGGTGCTGGGCACACGGGGCATGTGCCCCAAGTCCCAGCACCAGTGCCCTGAATATGGCGGGGATCTGGGGCCCAGCTGCCTCTGGCCCGATGTGGCCTCCCGCTGGGATCTGGGGCCTGGCCGCTGCCAGCCTGATGCAGCCTCCTGCTGGGGCTGGGCCTGGGCCACAGGCTGGCAGCAGCAGGAGCCTGATCCGGCCTCGGCTGGGGACCCAGGGAATGGATTGGGGCCCCCCCTGGATTGGGCCCCCAGGTCTGGGCCCCAAACCTATTTTGGGCGCAGCGACGCTCCTGGGGTAGGAGGTTAGGAAAGTAGAAGAACTTTTTCCATGGGACTGACCTTGCTAAAGTTTTTACATGTCCCTCCAGTGCAGAGTTGGTGGAGTGCGCTGGGATCCCCCAGGATGAAACATCACAGACTGTGCAACAAACACACCACTCCTCCTGAAGTGGGGAGAAGCAGCACACTGGAGGGAGCAATGGATTCTGGCCTGAGCCTATCAGCCCTTACTCCAGCTTTTACCAAAGTGTCATGCCCAACATGTTCCGGGTGTTGCGTGTTCTTCAGAGCCTGGCCAAAAATCATCAAACCATATTAAATCAATCCCTTCAAATCATAAAGGGATACAGTAGAGTGGGGAGGAGGCACAATTAGGGAGGAAGAGTGACCAAGACAAGGACATTGGTCATGTTTAAAACAACACCTGGGGGTGGGCTTTTATTGAAAAGCGTGGGGAAGAGAGAGAACAAAACTTCAAAGACGGGTGAACTGTGAACACCACAGCCAAACTGGGTCCCTTCTGGCATAATTCTGGGCCATGCAGGCTCTTGTATCATCCCTATCGCTTTAGTATCTGAGCACTAGCCAAAAAATGAACGTCTGTCACAAGTGGTTTTCAAGTATTTGCAGGCCCTGAACCCTGGATCTTCAGATCCCCAGCACAGAGCCTTACCACTTGCATTACAGGAGGAGCATGTGAGGACCCCTTGGTGACAGGGTGCTGAGTGAGCCCCCGCCAGGAAACTGCCTGGGGCAGATCCCGGGCCTACCAGAGCTTTAAAAGCCAACAGCACTTCAAGGCTCTTCACCAGCTTTGTAGGCAGCCTGTACAGAGTCCTGTAGCATGGGTAGTTCAAAATGGTGACCCAGAGTGTTGCTGCTATGCTCTGAGCAAGGTATTGGTGACAGAGCAGCCCAATGGGGAGGGAATTGCTGTTACTGTGCCTCGAATCCATGTAGTCAGCATGGCACAAACCAGGATGCAGCCTGAGGATCACACTCCTGGGGCATCCTCCATGGGGAGAATGAGAGTGAGGCAAAGGCTCTTTCTCTATCTTCAGGACACTATGGTGGTGTCAGAGTCCAGACAGGCCTGAGCTGAGAAATCCCTGCATCACTCATTGTTTGGTCTTCAATTTGTCTTCCTCAGGAGGGTAGAGGACTGACTTAGTCCTGCTGGGATTTAACCTGTGCAGCTAGGGAGTCTATGTATAGTATTTTTCATCTGCTGGCCGGATCTCTGGGCACCCCTCTATGAGGCAGCCTGGGCTGTAAAATCCACTTTAGCTGTGTGGGGGAGCCCTTCCCATTCTGGAAAGTACTGGTACTGTTGTTCCAGTGGGGAAGTGTGGGTTGTGGTAGAGTCCTGAAAAATGTGAGTGAATAGAAGGCGGGATCATTCTTGTAACCTGATTTGAACTCACCAACCCTACTCCTTCCCTCCCTCTTGTGGTCCCTGCATCCGGTCCCGATGTGATACAGCATGTGCGCTAAGGAAGCGGGACAGATAAAATATGGCTCTTTCTGGGAACCCTTACCTCACTGCTGATGGGGAAGGGTTGCATTCCCAGGCACTGGCAGATAAAATTCTGGGCTTCTCTTGTCATGTTTATCCATAAGGCTGGCTCACAAGTAGCTGCAGGAGCCTGTCTGGTCTCAGCGGCCTGTGGCCAGTTTTTCCCTCTCACATTAAAGGGGGAGACCCTTTAAATGCAACCCCTCTCTGGCAGCTGCAGAGCTTGTGTTTTGAGTTGCAAAAGGCAAATGGAACACACATTGCACAGAGGGAGAATAAACAAAACCCATAGTGTTGCTCCTGGATTTTGGTGCTGGTGAAAGGGGTCAGACTGACAGAAGCCAAAGCCTTGATTTATTTCCAGCGCAAGAAGCAATGGAACGAGCTTTCCTCATGCTGTATAGTCGGAACGGAGTCCAATCCCTGGGACTCAGTCAGTCTTTTGTTTTAAGTACAAATCTACCTAACCCCATGGGTGGCTAGCCTGAGCTCTGGTGGCTACCCTGCTATTTTTAGCATGTTAGCTTGAACAGCGCTAGCACAGATCTATCTGTCAGCTTTGGGCAGCATGCTGTCTGCTGCCATGTAGCCATATCCAACAGGCTGGAGTCACCCACAATGCCCTATGGATACTTGCACGCTAGCAGCTAAACCCAACACTCACTCTGCACAAACCACTATAGGAGAACAGCACTTTTCTCATGTAACCAGCAGAGGAAATTAATCAGAGCTGTGTACTCTCCTGGATGGTTCCTGCTGGATAAAATGGATAGAAACTGACGAATTCTCCTAATCAACATTACGCATCCCCAAAGAAGAAACCAAATGAGAGGACTGGGATAGTCTGTTCACAGCTTCTGGTTAATCACTAATGCTCTCTGCTGTCCTTGGGGTGTTTGCCATCTCAAGTTTGAAAACAACTCTGGGTTTGCTGACAGATTCTCTTCTGCTGTTTGCAGTGTGAGGAACAAATGACAGATCCCTGAAGGGCAGGAGGGATAAAGCCAAAATCAACCCCACAAAAACTGCTGGCCATCTCACTGTGTGACATTGATTTCCCCTTATCCTTTTTAAGACAAAATATTAATTTTTAATATTAAAAAATTATAATCTGAACCAATGCCAGCTATTTCTTGTACACACTGGAATTCAGCTCTGAAAGATAGAAATGCAGGTTGAAACAATGAGGTCCAGGGAATGGGTCATGTGAGGTTGGGTTTAGGGACTCCTATCACCTGTTCACTGTTTTGCCACGGACTGGCTATATGGGGAAGTCCCTTCTCCTCTCTGTGCTTCAATCTCCCCACCTATACAGTGGGGAAAATAATTTTTTAATCTCCTTTGTGAAGTGTGGGTATGTGGATGGGAAGCCCAATATGAATGCTGGAGCTGATCAAATAATTTTATTGGGAAGGGATGTCAGTTCAGTGACCAAGCCCCAAAAGAAATTTCAGTTCACAATAAACCTTTTTTTCCCCCCTCACCAAAACGCATAGACAAATTTGTTAGTCAAGCAAAATAGAACATCCACTGGAATTGACATTTCTAGAGAAAAATTCAGGCGCTGGTGTAGTTATTAGTAGTTTTGTTTTGTTTTTTGATTAAACCTATTCACCAAATTTGACCCCAATTCACAAATAGTTTTGTTGCCCAGAAAATGCATTTTTTGGATGTATTTATCATTCACCAAAAAATGTCACACAGCCATAACACTAAGAATTTCTTATTTTTAAATGATTAAGTAGAAGCTGCTTTGATCAATAAGCATGTCAGTGTCTATGTGGACCCTAACTGGGACAGTCTTGATTTAAGGCACTTGGATTTGGACTCTGCAGATTGGGTTTAATTCTCAGTTTCACCATCCATGAAATGGGGATAATAATCCTTGCCTTTTCCCACCCTTTATTTTGTGGGGCTTTGCAGTGTCCAGTCCCTGCTCTGACGTGTCCGGGCAGTGCTTAACATTGATCTTGCTGAGATCTCTTGGAATTACTGTAATACAAATACTAATTGTCCTCTCTCTGTCTGTCTGTTGCAGGTTGTAGCTAAGAAGCAAGCAGGATGCCCCCGGGCATCTATTGCCCTATGGAATTCTGGTCCAAGGAGGAAAACCAAAACATCCATGTAGACTTCCTGCTGCCTACAGGGATATACCTAAATCTCGCTGTATCCTGCAATGCCAGCCTGGGCACCATCAAGCAGGTACCAGCCTTTTCCTTGAGCCTCACCCTTCTGGCTAAAGAGCCCCCTTTAGGTTACCTTTCACAAGTGTGTGGATGTTTTTCTTAAATGAGCTCAGTGCTCAGGAAAGGTCCTGGATTCACAGTCCCATGTATACACAGATCGGCGGCAATGCAGGCTTCATCCACACTGTGCTAATAGAGTGCCTCATTCCGGACCTGGAGAGACCCTCCTCTGGGGTCCCTCCCTAAAGTCCTTTGGCTTTGCTGCTGAGGCGGCTGCCAATGTATGGGGCAATTGCAGGGCCATCTGTGATGGGCATCAGTCCACTAGGGGCTTGACTTGTTTCACATCAGCAACTGAGCAGCCCTCAGACGGTAACAATTTTTTTGAGTAACTATTGATGGGGGCCAGATTTGAATCGGCAGCTGTGGGGCAAAAGATTCCCATATTCTATTATCCCTCACTCACCCGAGTTGCTGCTCCTGCCTCTCACTTTTCAGGCTGAATGGTCTTCCGGGGGCCAACGTGAGTGAAAGAAATCCTCACCGGGAAGCTGAATGCAAATTCTGGATTAAGTCAAATGTTCTGGAGTTGAACAATACATCTACATAGCAATAAAAAATCTGTGGGACAGCATCTCAGAGCCCGTGTCAATTAACATGGATCTTGTGGGACCCAGGCTGTGGGGCTAAAAATAGCAACATAGATGTTCAGATTCCATTTGGAGCCCAGGCTCTGAGGCCCACCCATCTTGTGAGATTTTAGTATTCAGGTCCATCCCAAGCCCAAACATCTACACTGCAATTTTTAGCACCATGAGCCCATCAGCTGGCCCAGGCCGATTGCAGCGCTGGTGTGGATCTTTTATTGCTGTGCAGATGTACCCTTATTTTTTACACAGCAGAAGCTGTGTCCTGGTGATTGGGGACTTTTGTTATAAAGAAAAGTTTTAATGTTTCCTTTGAGGAATAAAATGATGAACAGAATGGTAGAGGAAATGAAATTACCTTTTCAATTCCCTCAGCAAAAATCAGAGTGGAAACCATTCTTGTTTCATGAGCAGCCTGGCCTAGATGACTCACAGAGCACAAGACAGACGTATAGTGCCAGGTCATTAGACGTTCTTTTTATGCCTGCAGTTTTTAGGCCAGAACACTGTGGGCACAAATGATGTGCTTTAGTAGATAGGTCATCAGTTATGTAATCAGAATCAGGTAATTAGTTAACTATCTAAATAGCATCCTCTTGGCTGGAAGGATGGTCTAGAGGGGAGGGCACTGGACTGGGGTATAGGAGATCTGGCTTCAATTCCTGGCTCCATCACAGATGTCTGACCTGTGCTTCAGCTCCCCATCTGTAAAATGGGGGAGACACCTCCCTATTGTATAGTGGTGTTGCAAGGCTAACAATCCATGAATGATGATTGTGAGGTGCTCAGGTACTGTAAGTACCCTGAGAGGTTTATTGCAGTTCATTGCAAGCACAGAAAGGGAAGCTAGGTTAAAGTCTTGCTGAAAACTGGGTCCTTGCAGCTGGCTCTGTGAGATCACACAGGCATCAGGAAATAATCCTACTGTCATGACACTAATAGTTACAGAAACTCGTGTTGTCTGAAAACTGAACAGGTCTGTGCTCAGTGACCTGGGGATGCTGTGGAAAGGGTCGTCTTCCCACTGTGCCTTTCTGCACAGGTGCAAACGGGCATGTGCTGTTCTGAATTTCCTAGGGATGGTGTTTTTCAAGGTGTCTTGCAAACAACTGTTGCTCTTCTCCAGGGTCTTTCATTAAGGCCCTGGAAGATCCCAATCAATCACTGCTCTGGTGGTGATTGGGATGCGTTAATGGCATCCCTGCTGTGGGGAACAGTGGGGATGGAGTGGGTAGAGCATGGGGCAGTGTGGGGGGAGGGTGATGGTTCAGCCAGCACATCAGTGGTTCCATCCTGCTGCTGTTTTGTCCTAGGTGGTCTGGCATCATGCACAGTACGAGCCATTGTATCACATGCTCAATGACCCCGAAGCATATGTCTTCACGTGTATTAACCAGACAGCCGAGCAGCAGGAGCTGGAGGATGAGCAGCGGCGCCTCTGTGACATCCAGCCCTTCCTACCTGTGCTCCGGCTTGTGGCTCGGGAAGGTGACCGAGTCAAAAAGCTGATCAACAGCCAGATCAGCCTGCTCATCGGGAAAGGTGAGTGCCACCTGAGCACCAGCTTTAATCAGGAAAGGGCAGGAGTGCTGGCTGTAGAGGGAGCTCAGTTGCCCAGTCCCAACCCTCTCTGGGGTGCTGCTGTCGAGAGGGAACAGCGTAGCTCTATGGTTCTCAATCGGCACTGGGAGTTGTGGTGAGGGTCCTAGAGCCCCAGATGCCAGAGGGGTTAGCAGCATTCCCCAAAAGGCCCTAGTGGTGAAGAGAAGGCCACAGGGGTAGAGTGAGAATCCACACTAACAAACAAGAATGGACAGAGATCAGATTAGAGGCTAGAGTACCCAGGGTACACGTGCTCCAGGGGTACTAACAGAGAGGTCTTCTGGGGTGCTTAACCCATCTAGATGAGTTGTTTCACAACCTCGTGGTTAGATCCATTATAGGGGTTGCAGGACAGTTTTGGGGGGTCACCACACCATATGGAAATGTACGCACAGTATTGATATTCCAGTAGATTTATATGATAATTATAAGGTTACAAATGAGAAAATAAGCAATCTTTCAGTAATAGTGCGCTGCAACACTTTTGTATTTTTATGTATGGTTTTATAAGCAAGTAGTTTTTAAGTCAGGTGAAACTTGGGGTACACAAGACAAGTCCAGCTTCTGAAAGGGATAGAGTAGTCAGGAAAGACTGAGAACCATTGGCGTAGCAGGGGTGGGCAAAATACGGCTTGCGGGCCAAATCTGGCCCGCCTTATAGATCTGGCCGGCCCACCATGACTCCTGGCTGGCTCTCTGATGCGCCAGCTGGCTTTCTGGGGCCAGCTCTCTGCTGCTGACCCGCCCCCCATGGTCCTGTAGCCAGCTCTCCGCTGCCTCTAGCCTCCCAGCCCACCTGTAAAAGTTATTGCCCACCCTTGGCTGAGTGGGGGAGCTCTCAGCTGTGCCAGTCCTTGCCAGACTTGTGGACTGACAAGGGCAAGGGTTAATCTTTCATCTGATCTAGTCCCAGCCTTGCCCAGCAGGAGTCTGTATAAGGGACTGGTGTAATTGTGTAACCATCACATGCTAACGCTATAGACTTAGCTTTTTCTACCATATGTTATGTGATGCTGCCATCTTCTCGCCCAGCAGAGGCAGCTGGTTATCAAGGGCTAGTTACCCTACTTCGGTGTGGATCAACTCAAACTCACTTTGTTTGCTTTTTTGTTTTAACACTCTGCTCAGGTTTGCATGAGTTTGACTCGATGAGTGACCCAGAGGTGAACGACTTCCGTGCAAAAATGCGACAGTTCTGTGAGGAGAAGGCGGCAAAGCGGCAACAGCTGAGCTGGATTTCCTGGATGGAGTACAACTTTCCCTTGCAACTGGAGCCCTTGGTCAGAGGCTCCAGGACTGGCTCCCTTCGTGTCCCCAACAAGAACATCTTTGTCAACGTCAAGTTTGAGTCTGGCGGGGTAAAACACTGAGCTTTCCATTATGCATAAATGGTTCATTCACTCCGATCTGCATCCAGGCATGGAACACAGCAGGATCAGGGAGGGCGTATGCCGTGGTTCTGTGTGTTTGGGAGTTATCTTGGTTCCTTGAGCTGTTTTGAGTTTGAGATGATGGGAAGGACTTTATGGAACCTTACCACCTCCCGATCAAACAGCTGACTGATGGAAATGTTCCCTCTCCAAATGGGCTTTGCCCTCACCCACACCCTCCCTTTCAAAATTCTGTGCTGCTGAAACAAATCTGTTTTTCTTTTGAAATAAACGTGGTCTCTTGATCTTAGCTCCCAGGCACTGGGTTCTCTCCCCCACAGAGCACCTGATAACTTCTCATTCCTACCTGCTGCCCTCTGAGAAGGCCAGTCTGAGGCTTGTTGTGCCCAAGCAATAAACAAAATTTCCAAGGAGGCACCTGCTCAACCTACAGTAGTGGCAACCACTCCTGATTAACAAGCATCATCCTCCTTTCCTGTGCTCACATCACTGCTCTTGACTGTGTCCATTCTGATCTGTGTGTTCTTATTTGTTAATGTGGATTCTCATCTGCCTCTGTGACCCTCTTCACCACTATGTCCTTTTGGGGATCTTGCTATCCCCTCTCCCATGACTCCCAATGTCAATTTCAGCTCCTTCTCAGCTGTCATTTGACTTTGTGTTGTTTTATTGGGTTTGCAGGAGAGCTTCACCTTCCAAATTTCCCCCAAGGAGCCCCCTATCATGTTAAATACCTATGCCATCAAGAAGCAAGCTACCGTCTTCCGCCACCAGAAAGTGGAGAGCCCAGAGGATTATACTCTGCAGGTGAATGGGAAATGTGAATATCTCTACGGGAACTACCCACTGTACCAGTTCCAGGTGAGTGTCTTTCCTCCTTCTACTGGTGAGATCATTCCCATATGTATAGGCACTTTTCTCTTTGGGAGCCTGGTACAGAATGCTCCAAGCTATCCTCATCCACATCCCCTTATGTCGAGCTGGAAATGATCCCTAAAGGGACCCAGTCCATTGGCAGGTTAGAAATGATGACCTGGATGCTGCCCCGAAGGACAGCCCTCTACAAGGGAGTTTATGAGCTGGTGCCACAAACATAAAGCTGAGCACAGTCGTGGGAAATGGGACTTGATTGTGGGGTCCCTTTCTGGTGTTGAGTACTCATGAGGCAAACCCATTGTGGGGGGGGATGGGATTGAGGAGATTATGATGCTAGGGGGTGACTTCCTCCATCCTCTCTCCCTGTCCAGGGTGTAACTGCTGAAGGTTAGAGCTGAGCCATGCCTCCCACTGCTGGGGAAGGGATGCTGCCTCCCACCAGCCTGTTGCATGTGTTGGGGATGGACTTGGGCACTTGCACCCCCCCGCTCTGGGAGTTGCACTTCAGTCTTCAGCAGTGCTTTTTTGGTGACGGTACGCTGGGGCACAGCATACTGGCGCCTTTTTTGCCGGCCCCGTTGCCCAGCTGGGGGGTGGGATCAGCAGGAGAAAAGAGTGCACCCCTGGAAGAAGAGGGGTGGTGCAGGAAGAAGAGGGCTGGGAGAGGCATTTTTCAAATTTACTTTCGAGATATGAGTACCAGCACTTTTTTTTACAAACACAGCACTAGTCTTCAGGGTTCTTTCTGCCAGGGATGGCTCCTGAGAAAGATGCAGGTTTACAAAGGAATTGGCTGAAGAATCTAGTTTTGGTGGCTGCTGGGTCACCTCCATATGCTGTCCTCCCTATCCTGCCTGACCCAGCCCTGCCTCACCCCCAGAACTGCCCACTCCAGATCCACCCAGCTTCCAGGTTACCTTTTCTGCCATGATTACTCTGTTCTCTCTCTGCCTGTCCTTCCACCAGTACATCCGCAGCTGCCTGCTCCATGGCCAGGTGCCCCACCTGACGATGGTGCATTGCTCCTCCATCATTGCCATGCGAGATGAGCAGACCAACTGTGTAGCCCACACTACAAAGATGGCTGTCAAGCCTCCACCGCTCCCCAAGAAGAAGGTAACCATACATGTGCCCCTGATAGCCTTCTCCACCTACCTGACACACCCATTTGCTCCTTTGTCTCTTCCACAATGAAATTGAGATGCTAGGGCCACCTGGGAATGACTGCCCAGCAGGCCGAGTGACACCTGGTCATAACAAGGCCAAAAGGAGGTAATTGGGGGTCTCCCTCCCTCAGTTACGTAAAGAACCTGCACAGTCCTCACAGAGACTGTCTACTTCTTTGAGTGATGATCCCTGTCTGTATTCCAAATGTGGCGTGCCTGCGTCTGGAAGGTTTTCCTAGCAGCGTTTGTTGAGCTGCACATGGGTTGTGCATCCCTTCTTGCTTGCAAACAAGGGTGTAATGGGTCCTGCAGGTCGATGCCTCTTTAGTTCCCTCTTACTGCCCCATGGGCTGAGTTGCATTGCCCTGTTCCTTCACACCCTTCATTTTCACTAGGAGAGTGGCTTCTGTCCATTTTGTGAACAGCTGTGCACGGTAGTTGTAGAGTTACGAATAGACTAGTCAGTGATAGTCATCCCCAGTTGGGGACTGTCTCCTCTACTCGCCACTGGTGTGCTCTCCCTTTATTGTTCCAGGGGAGGATTATCAAGGTGATAGTCTTCTCCCTGGGCAGGGGACCTCTGCAAGACTGAGGGGAGACTTGATAGCAACCTTCAACTACTTGAAGGGTTGCTCCAAAGAGGAGGGGGCTAGGCTGTTCTCGAGGGTAACAGAGGACAGAACAAGGAGCAATGGTTTCAAATTACAGCTGGGGAGGTCAAGGTTGGATATTAGGAAAAACTTTCTCACTAGGAGGGTGGTGAAGCATTGGAATGGGCTATCTAGGGAGGTGGTAGAATCTCCATCTTTGGAGATATTTAAGGCCCAGTTAGACAAAACCCTGGCTGGGGTGATTTAGTGGGAGTGGTCCTGCTTTTAGCAGGGGTTGGACTAGATGACCTGGTGAGATCCCTTCCAGCCCTATTGTTCTGTGTGTTGCACAGGATCTGACAGGACCAAGTTACCCTAATACTTGTAGCCCTGTTCTGGCCAGGCCAAGTTTGGTTTTGGTCTCCTCAGACTTTCCACCCGTGCACCACTCCACCTTCTGACACGGGATTGGGACCCGGTTCAGCCCTCCAGCCCAGGCCCTCCTCACCTGGTCAATAGGGCATGCGCGACATCCTTATCCGAAGCAGGAGGGCATCTGCTACGGCTTGCTACTGAGCTGAGTGGCAACAGTTCTCCTCATGGGTTCAGTATCATCATCACCGACTGAGTGCGATACCTACAGCTGTCATCCTCGACTACCTCCTTGATCTCAAAACATCCGGCCTTGCGCTGAGCTCTGTACAAGTCCACCTGGCAGCACTCGGTGCCTTTCTTCCCCCCATATATGGCGCTAATCCATGTTTCCACACCTTATGTTTCATAAAGAGTTTACTCAGCGCCTTCCTGGCTAGTACTCACACCTCCACTCCTGAGGACCTTCATCTTGTTCTTTGTGCCCTCATGCAGCCACCCTTCGAGCCACTGGCAATGTGCTCCCTCTCCCATGTTCCCATGAAGGCCATTTCCTTGGTCACTGTCACCTCAGTTAGATGGGTCAGCGAACTGGCAGCCAGGAGGCAGCCCCCCCTTCCATTATAGGCCACAAGGTTAAACTTTCCGTACAGTTACACACTAAATTCCTGCCAAAGGTAGTGTTGGAGTGCCACATAAATCAGCGCATCCACCTGCCTTTGTTCTGTGCCAAGCTGGCTGCCTGACACGCAGACAGGGTCCTGCGTCTGCCCTGCCTTGGCATTCGACCTCAGCCAGGCCCATGCCTTCACACATCACCAAAGCTGCTTGCGGCCATTGCCACCCGATGCAAGGGCTGAGCCCTCTTCTCCCAGTGAATCTCCAGATGGGTCTCTGGATGCATCTGCGAATGGTGCATCTCTCCAATGTACTGCTGCCTGATAGAGTTGCAGCACACTCCATGCAAGCGTAAGCAGCCACATTGGCCTGTCCTGCAGATGTCTCCTGGCCAGAGGTCTGTCATGGAGCAAATTGACCTTCCATCCACATGTTCCCATCCCAATATGAAATCCTTAAGCAGCAGCTGCAGGCACTGCTGTGGACCGTGCCATACCGAAGACTGCATTTCTTCGCACCCACCTCCACATTGATCATTGCTCACTACTCACCCATGTTTGGAATCCAGATAGGGAACATCACTCCAAGGAGAGGAGGAGGTTACTTAATTGTAACTTGAGGCTTTTCAAGATGCGTGGTCCTTACCTGTATTCCAGTACTCACCATCCATCCTTTATGCTGCGGGCTGGTACTCAGAGGTAAGAAGAATATGGGAGAGGTGTTGACCTACATGACCTGTCATACCCTAGGCTGCAAGAACAAGGGGACCCATGTCCAGATCAACAGACACTGCTAGGAAGCAGTGTCGGACTCAGACACATGGTGCAGATGTACACCCACATTTGGAATACAAATAGGTCTCACACGTCTGGAAGAGCCTCCTCTTACAGTAGCCTCCTCTTCCCTATCTAAGATTCAGTTCTTCTATACTGAAGTCAAAGAAATCTGCAATGGGAGTGACTCCCTATGCCCACCTCAGGGGCTCCTCTCCAGCCCTATTTCCAGAGCTAATAGTCGGGGAGCCAGGAACTTCGGAGTTCTAACCCCAGCTCTCACCCTGACTGTCATTTGGCTTTGGATGAATCGCTTAATTTCTCTGAGCCAAATTCAGCCCTTACCTGAGCAGGAGCAGCATCCCCAGGCTGCTGTGTTACTGGTTGCTACGCTGAACAGCTGCTATGTTGCAGTGGACTGGGGTGCAGGAGAACTGGCTCATTCTTGGCCCAGCCTCTGACCAACCAGCTGATCTTTGGCAACTCAGCGTCCCAGTTCCCCATCTGTGAAATGATACTGAACATTTTCTCAGAGACCTTTGCTATATAAGTACTAGGTATTATGGTTACAGTGGGAGTTGAATCCACTCTGGGTCAATTTGGTCCTGGATCATTTTGCCCATCTCTAAGGTGGGGACGATACATCCCACAGGAGCACAGAGCTCATAGACACTGAGGTCAGAAGGAACCAATATGATCATGGCCTCTTGCCCAGTGTGGGCCACAGAACCTCACTCATCCCCTCCTGCAATAAACCTCTAACTTATGACTGTTATTAAAGTCCTTAAATAATGATTTAAAGACTTTACAGAGAGGCCACCAGCAAGTGAGCTGTGGTCCATGCTACAGAGGAAGGCGAAAACCACTAGAGCTTTTGCTAATCTGCTCTGGGGGAAAATTCCTTCCTGATCCTAATATGGCGATCAGTTAAACCCTGAGCATGTAGGGAAGACTCACTAGCCAGTCACCCAAGAAAGACTTCTCGGTTATAACTCAGAACCCACCCATCAATCATCCCATTGGCATATCTACCACCAGGAGCCAACGATCAGTCAGTTGCCAAACTAGGTCATCCCATTATACCATCCCCTCCATGAATGTATCAAGCTCAGTGGCAATAGGGGGTGCTACTGCTGCAAGGTATATGTCTCCTGGCCACACAGAATACAGGCCAGTCTTGTCCTGGTCCATGTGCTGACTTAACTTCTGTTCTCTCTGCCATCTCTAGCCAACCAATGAGTCTCTCTGGTCCCTCGAGCAGCCTTTTTACATTGAACTGGTGCAAGGCAGTAAGGTGAATGCAGATGAGAGGATGAAGGTAGGTGTGGGTTGTTTGGGGTTTTGTTTGTATGTTTGTTTTGGGGGGGTTTTTTGGTTTTGTTTTTGGTTTTTTGCATCTGGTTGCTCACCACTTGTGTGAAAAAAAAAAAAAAAAAAAAGTAGGGATCAAAAGCTTGAAATCACATGGCCCCCTGTCGCATTGCCCTTCATTCAGCTTTAGGGTGATCTCTAAAAGATTTCACAACAGGAAGGAGAAGGAAACTCGCTAGCCAGCATCTCGCTCAGCAAGCGGTGCATTCTTAGAAACCTCAGCTGCAAGATTTCTGAGTACTGAGCCTAGCTACTCATCTGCGGTGACCTCCCTCAACAGAGATGCAGAAGTACTGAAGACCAGCAAAGGAGGAGGAACTAGGGCTCTGTGATAGGGAGGTCAGAGGAACGGGGAGGTGGGCCCAGCATAAGGGAGCAATAGGGGAATGGAAAGAAGAGAACAGGCCCTGGGAAGCAAAGGACTAGCTAACAGAAAGGGGCAAGCAAACAGATGGAGTGGGGCTGTTGAGATTTGGCAAATAAGGATAAAGGAGACAGACAATGGTACCTGAATGTGTCAGGTACAGTTACTGTGGCTCCTAAAGTTCTTGCTTTGCTGAAAAAGGGGATGAGATTTGGGAAAGCTGAAGGAGACAACAAGAGCCTTCAGTCCAATACCACCAAGTCTGCAGCTCCCAGTGTGTGCAGGGCATCCTGGATGGAGATGATTTATAGGGCCTGAATTAATGTGCAGCAGGAGGGAGGTGGCGCAGGCTAGGAAGAAGCCAGGCGAGGCAGGAGAGAGGAGGGGCGAGGCTGATGCATTTAGCCATATGGAGACCTTGCAAAGGCCGCAAATTCAAGTTCATGTGCAGAGGCGTTCCAGGGGGAAAACCTACCATTGATGATGTGTTTTGGGGATTGTTCCAAGTCCAATCCAGTTTTACCCCTCCTTCCCAGTGTTATTTATTTACTTCTCCCTTGGCACAAGCCTGAGTCCATTTCTGGTTGGTTGCTTTCCTTCCAGGGCATGGTCCAGTTTCCTCGTCTATGCCTGTCTAGCCTCCCAGCAGTTAAGATTCAATGAATGTTCCCACCATTTGGTTTTACTATTGATGGATTTTAATTTATAGTATTTTTTTAATGTTTGCTATTAAAACAATTCCAATTCCAGCGTCATTCCCACTTGGCAATTGTCTGGGTGCTGGTGTGAAATGAGTGACTTGGTCTCAATGTAGTTGTAACTGCATCGGTCCCAGAAGGAGAGCCCTCTGTGGTGTGAAAGCTCCTCTCTCTCACCAAGACAAGTTGTCTCAATAAAAGATAGAACTTCACCCATTTTAGTCTCCATCAAGGCAAAGCATACACTTTTCAAAAGGGCCTACATTCCCATTTTCAAAAGTAGACTCTTAAATGCTGAAGTCACTTGAAAATGGAAATAGTGTTCCTAAATCACTTGGCCCTTTGGGAAACTTTACTCAACTCGTCCACATCAGTAATAAACCAATAACAGGAATTGGAGCAACTGGCATCTGTGTTGGCAGCCTCAACAGCAAGGCCAGGGCCTCACTGGCTATGGAGATTCAAGGGAGGGCTTATCCGAGGTGTCTGAGTGATTTAGGAGCACAAGTCCCCATTGATTTGCACTGAGGATTGTGCTTCTAAATTACCAAGATGCTTCTGAAAATTCCATCCTAAAGCTTGAGTTTGCTAATGACCCTCTGGCAATTGAGCACCAACTCCCATTGAATTTTACTGTTCTCAAGAAAATGCCACCCTAAATTTCCCTATAATGGAGAGTTCTCTGGATTATGGGTAAGGCACACTAGCAAAGGACAGCTAGTACCATTGTTGCCCATGTGGTATCTGGCCTGGTCTTAAGAGGATTTAATTCCTCAGGGCCGTGGATCTGATGCCTTTTACGAGCACTGAATTCACATCCCAGGGTTCCAAATATTATGTAGATATGGGTAGAACATGCTTCTCTAGCAGGCGTGATGGTGGCCATTTTATCCAACATGCCAGGGATTGAGCAAGTGACCTCTAGAGAGAGCCATGAGCATTCAAAGCTTGAGCTAAAGAATCAGGCTCAGAAGTGAAGCCTGTAACAGACTCATGTCCTCTGTTGATTGGGTACAAAAGGGAACTTGTAATACATACTCACCAGTGGATTAAATGAGCACTTTGCAATCATTAATTAAATCTGACAACCCATCTGTGAGGTAGGAGGAGATCTTATTAACTGTATAGATCAGTACTCTGATGTGCAAATAAATTGAAGGATTTGACCAAGGGTTGGCAGGGAGGCAGTGGCAAGGGACGGAAATAGAACCCAGGAGTCCTGGCTCCTAGCCCTGGCCCTATTCTAATCACACACCCTAAGCTAAGAGCTCACATCATTGCTGATCCCCATGCACTCTTCTCTCTCAGCTGGTGGTGCAGGCAGGCCTTTTCCACGGCAATGAGACGCTCTGCAAGACGGTGTCGAGCTCTGAGGTGAATGTGTGTTCGGAGCCAGTGTGGAAACAGAGGCTGGATTTTGACATTAACATTTGCGATCTGCCTCGCATGGCACGGCTCTGCTTCGCCCTCTATGCCGTCATCGAGAAGGCCAAGAAGGCACGATCCACCAAGAAGAAATCCAAGAAAGCTGTAAGCAAGGCCCAGAGGGGCTAGGCTGGGTGCTGGGTCAGGCTTCACCAGCTCTGGGTGGCAGGAGAGGCTGCACTGAGCTAAACTCTCAGGACTCCTGCTTTTTGAAAGGGAAGTCCAACCTATAGAAAAGTATCTGCCATGATGGGCTGTCCCATTGTTGCTGCTCCACGGGGGTGTTAGAGAATTCACCAACAGTTACTGCTATTGTGGGCTGTCTTACTGTAACAGCTCCAATGGGAGCAGGAAATTGGGGTACTGCTGCCAGTACAATAGGGCTATTCCATGTAACTGTTCTGGAAGGCAGGAAAGAGGAAATTCACTAATTTACTCCACATTTAAAGAAAGGGGAATTATTTTTGTTCATTTTCCTTTCTCTTCATTCCAGGGCTTCCTCATTTGTAGCTGAGGTTAAGCCTCATTATATGATGGCTCTTCTCTATAGTAACATCTTTCATGCAAATCCTGTGCGCAGTTAGTTTATCACTGGGAGAGTTGGGGGAAAGAGAACAGCCCTGTACAGAACTAATTTACAGCCAGTGGGGAGCAAGAACAAACCCTGTGCAGAGCTATTTGACAGCCGAGCAGAGTCGAGAACAAGAGGCAGAAGCAGGGGGCAGAAAAGTTGCATTTCTGGGTGATGTTTGAGATGCGCTGGGGAGGCAGTGAAGTTAATAGCCAGCGCACAGGAGCATAATGATTTTAATTCAAAATGTTATATATTCAGAGCATAATTCATCTCCAATGTCATTGGGAGGAAATTTGGGCAATTGGTTAACAAACCAAACTGGCTTGTTTTAGCTGAGTTGTGAGAGGCCCTTTCCCACGTGCTTGTCTTGATAGAAAGAAGCAGACTCTTAGTGAAAAACTGCTGGTGCTGGCTATAGTGAGGCTTCACATAAGTGGATTTGCCTGTGCATTTAGAATTGGACTTTTCAAAGGAGTCCGAGAGGAGCCCGAATTTCATTCAGACTCGGTGGGAATTGGATGCCTCATTTCCTTAAATTCTTTTGAAATTCCAGCCTTGTATCATGACCTTTTCCATGGACTTGCACAGTCCCTGATCAGCCTCTTGCTTGCTAATAGCATTGTAACTGTGCTGAGATGCAATGCATGAAGTAGCTGGAGAACTCTGGACTCTCCAAACTGTTCAGAACTTTGCAGGAAGGTGATGTTGAATCACTTACTACCAAGAAAAGAGGGAAGCCTGCACACTTACAAGAATGAGTCAGATGGTTAGTGTTTGTTTGGTTTGCTCTCTTTCATCTTTGAGTCATAGTAAAGGTATTTCTGTCCTTACATAGAAGATGCTGAGTCATTGCTTTCTGGACCTTATCCACTAAATATCTCACTTTGTGCTCTGACAGCCTCCACATGTTTTGATAAGGACTTTTTTGTTGTTGTTTGGCTTCTTATTCTGGTCTTAACGCTAACGTTGCAAACGTGATTGTGGTGAAGATAACCAAAGTGTGATTAAATCAACATAGGGACGTTGGGGATTATGAGATGTCAGTCAGAAGTGACTGATGTTTATTACTCTGGGAAAACAGCCAACTTCCTTGCCTCTCCCATGAATTAAAAATCCCCTTGCCAGGACTTCCAGAAAAGCCTTAGTGTTTTCTTTAGAAGGTGTCAGGAGAGGATAAGTAAAAGGGTTTTAAAGGCTCCTTTTAAATCTGATAGATACACACAAAGAGGGTATGCTCCTGTTCACACTGAAATTTCTCTTTCTGGCTGTGCTGATGATTTCCTCTGAGATCTGTCTCCAGCCACCCTCGTGGGAGATCAGTTTGTGTATTAGTTTGCCCTTAGACCATGGTGGTTGCTGACAAGTCTTGATAAATGCTGTTTCTGCAGGAGCTTCCCTATTGACCAAACTGTTTGGTTGAAGAATTGAGTGCAGACAAACTCAGCTCACTAATGGAATTCCAAGAAGACAGTGTAGTCTAATGGGTTGAGCCCCAGACAGTGAGTCAGGAGAGATGAGTTTTATGATTGATTCTGTCACAATCTCTGAGTTGATTTCCCCTATATCTAAAATGAGGTTATTTATACTTTGCCACCTTTGATAAAGTGCTTTGAGATCTATGAGTGAAAATGCTAATTGTTATACTAAAACATCAGCAACCATCCCCTCCCCTTTATTAAACAACAACAAAACCTCCCCCGTAATCAGATATACATGGTTTTATCTGGCCGAATGCCCATCCAGGTTTCTGAATCCATATTAACTGACCTGGCCCCTGTATTGAAGTAGTTTAGTGGGGGCTGTAGAAATCCACAAGGTCCAGATTTTTTGGTGAAGATCCGGACTCCAGAGAAAGATTTTTCACATTGCAAGAAGTGCCCCTGTTCAGTGAACACATACAATGCTATGTAATATACCCAGAGCCTATTTCAAGGGTACTCAGTAGGTAGTCCGTGGGCCAGATCCAGACCACCAGAGGTTTTTGACTGGACCACGAAACTCTGGGTGGCTGTGAGTAGTTAGTGTTGAGAGGGGCTAATGTGGGTACAGGAGTGATTGGCCGTCTGCTGGCAGGCTTGGGAGAGCTGGTGCCTGGGACTGACAGGTAACTCAGGATGGCAGGTGTCTCCTCCCCTCCCTAAATGGAAACCTGCCCTCAGGGGGCTGACAGTGGGAGCCCCAAAGGCACCTGAGGCTGTCTCGTAACTTGTCCCCAAACGGAGCCTTGTCAGATGCGGGAGGCACTGGGACTCAGGACTTCAGCTGCTGCTGGGTGTGACGTTGTCTTGGGGCTTCAGCCCCTGCCCCTTTAGCTGGAAGCTCTTCTTCAGGTCTGTGTAAACTCATTCTCTCACCAATAGAAGTTGGTCCAGTACAAGGTATTACCTACCCACCTCATCTCCCTAAAGCTGTTAGCAAGTCTGGGAATTCCATCTTGTGCTGTGATCCTGGAAGATCTCTAGAGCCATGCAGGGTTGGATATGATCAGTACCTGGAAGGGAGACCTGCACAGACAGAGTGGTTGATGAGGCTCTTCCTTGTAAGGCTTTGCCTACACTAGCCATTTTGTCAGTAAAGTGTGTATCGGTCAGAGGATGTTTCACCAACAAAAGCACCTCTGTGGTCTGTGCAGTGTGGCAACATAGCGACAACCATTTGCTTGAATGGCTCAAATGTGCTAGCAGGAGAGCTCTTTCCCAGCGGCACAGAGCAGCAGCACAAGTGCAGTTATACACCTGCGCCACTGTAAGATCCGTAATGTGACATATCCTAAGCCTGCACTGACCCACTGCTTCAGGATGGTGCTAGGAGGATGGGGAGCTGTGCTGCTAGATAACCCCTACTCTAAAGTCCTTCCCACTTGGCATCAAGATTTCATGGGACTTACTACCAGAAGTGTAGGCATTTCAGTCCCATTTGTGAGGTCAAATTCCAAGTAACTACATTCCACGTCTTAAATCCCCTCTGCAGTTTCAACTATAGAATAGAACCTCAATTTAAATGCATACCTCACATTAAAAAACTCAGTAAGAGGACCAAAAAAGTTCCACCATGCTAAACAACGAAGTAAAAGAAGCAGTCAGAGGCAAAAAGGCACCCGTTAAAAAGTGGAAGTTAAATCCTGATGAGGAAGATAGAAAGGAGCACAAAACTCTGGCAAGTGAAGTGTAAAAATATAATTAGGAAGGCAAAAAAGAATTTGAAGAACTAGTCAGACTCAAAAAATAACACTAAACATGTTTTTTTTTTAAGTACACGAGAAGCAGGAAGCTGGCAAAACCACCATTGTGGCTGCTGGACGACCGAGATCTGATAAGGCCTTTGTAGAGACACTAAATAAATTATTTGCATTGGTCTTCACACCTAAGCATGTGAGGGAGATTCCCAAACTTGAGCCATTCTTTTTAGGTGACAGATCTGAGGATCTGGACCAGACTGAGGTGGTGTTAGAGGAGGTTTTGGAACAAATTGATAAACTAAACAGTAATAAGTCACCAGGATGAGATGGTATCACCCATGACTTCTGAAGGAAATCAAATGTGAAATTGCAGAACTACTAACTGTGGTATGTAATCTATCATTTAAATCAGCTTCTGTACCAGCTGACTGGAGGAGAGCTAATGTGATGCCAATTTTTTAAAAAGGCTCCCAAGGTGATCCCAGCAATTACAGGCCTACCTTCAATACTAGGCAAGTTGACTGAAAATACAGTAAAGAACAGAATTATCAGATATAGATGAACACAATTTGTTGGGGAAGAGTCAACATGATTATTATAAAGAGAAATCATGCCTCATCAGTGCACTAAAGTTCCTTGAGCAGTCAACAAACATGAGGACCAGGGTTATCCAGTTTGGATATAATGTACTTAAATTTTCAGAAAGCCTTTGACAAGGTCCCTCATCAAAGGCTTTTAAGCAAAGAAAACTGTTGTGAGATAAGATGGAAAGTCCTCTCATGGATAAGTAACTGGTTAAAAGACAGTCTTTAAACCATAATTTGAGGACTTTAATAACTTAGTCATAGGTTAGAGGTTTATTGCTGGAGGAGGTTGAGTGAGGTTTTGAGGCCTGCATTGTGCAGGAGATCAGACTAGTTGATCATTTTGGTCCTTTCTGACTTTAGAGTCTAAGAAGGCTAAAGGAAACAGTCTCCATGTGAGGAGAGATTAATAAGACTGGGACTTTTCAGCTTGGAAAAGAGACGACTGAGTGGGGATACAACAGAGGTCTATATAAAATCATGATGGATGTGTGGAGAAAGTGAAGGAAATGTTAGTTACTCCTCATAACACAAGAACGAGAGGTCACCATGTGAATTTATTAGGCAGCAGGTTTAAAACAAATAAAAGGAAATATTCATTGACACACAACCTGTGGAATTCTTTGCCAGAGGTGTGAAGGCAAAACTATAACTAGATAAGTTCCTGGAGGATAGGTTCATCGGTAGCTATTAGCCAGGGTGATAGGGATGCAAAACCATGCTCTGAAGTGTCTCTAGCCTTTGTTTCCAAAAGCTGGGGATGGGTGATGGGGTGGCTCAAGGGATGATTGCCTGTTCTGTTCATTCCCTCTGAAGCACCTGGCATTGGCCACTGTCAGAAAACAGTATACTGGGCTAGAGGGACTATTGATCTGATCCAGTATGGCTGGTCTTATGTTCTTAAGTGAGTTCAGTGCGTCTCTTGTGCTAACCTGAAGAGTTGTGTTCTACATGTTGTTAAAAAATTGCAGGGATCCACCCCAGTGGTGGATGCAATGGGTACTTTATATTGTTGAATTCAAGTTTACCTGCTCCAGGTTCTGGATGTAGAGATTCTTAGGGCTGTAGGGAAGCTGGGTCGGAGGGCTTTTGTTTCTTGACATTTTGGGGAGCCTGTTTTGCCCTGAGATGGCACCTCAGTACCTGTCTCAGTCTCCTTGTTTCCCTTTCAGGACTGCCCCATAGCCTGGGTGAATGTCATGCTCTTTGACTACAAGGACCAGCTGAAAACGGGAGAGTACTGCCTGCACATGTGGTCGTCATTTCCAGGTACCAGGAACCCCATCTCTGGTTTCCTCTATTGGGGTAGGGGGAGAAGGGAGAGAACAGGAGCGGCAAGGGCTACATCCCCTACTGCCAACTGCACAGAGGAACTAGAGTGCTTGTATTTTAATGACACAATCTCTGCCAGCTAGTGCGACTCTGTTAAGTCTCTGTATTACACCAGCACCTAGAGGCCCCCACCCCCAGATTAGAGCCCCATAGTGCCATGCGCCACATGCACATGTTATGAGAGACGATCGCTGCCCAGAGGCACTCACAGGCGAGAGAGACAAGACACAGCAGGCTGGGCAGGGAAACTGAGGGCACAGAGAACAGAGGAGATATGCTGCAGGCCAGACAGCAGGTCAGTGGCAGAGCTGGAAATAAACTCAGGTCTCCTGGGTCCTGGTTCAGTGCCCTGTCTGCTGGGCCATGCTGCTGAGTCTCACACTTTCCTCCCTTCACTGAGTTTGGGAATCCAGCCTCAGGATCTCTTTACTTTTTCAGATGAGAAAGGAGAGCTGTTGAATCCCATGGGCACAGTCCAGAGCAACCCCAACACAGAGAGTGCAGCAGCCCTGGTCATCTGCTTCCCCAGCGTCTCATCCCATTCTGTGTATTACCCATCCTTCGAGCAGGTAACAGACAGGGCATCTCTGTGGTTGGGTACCATGATCTCGCCTTGCTTCCTGGCCTCTGTAATACAAAGTCCTAATGTGTCCCACAGAGCAGCATAGAAGGGCTGGGTGAAGGTAGCTGGGTAATGAAGGCTGCCAAGGACTAATGGAAAGCTTTGTTCTTCCTCGTATCCCAACAACACTGGAGTAGGTCCAGTTTGTGAATCAGTCAGTCCCATCTCAGTCCCAGAAAATCTGCTCTCCATAGAGGAGCGTTTGTCTGCAGAAAAACTTATCTCGCAAACAGGCAGAAAGGGAGCTCTGCCCGCATTCCTCTCTCGACAACCTAGAATCTGAAGTGGCTTTGTTCAAAAAAGGAAGAGTTTCCTGGTCACTGGTGGAAGCTTGTTGATGCAGAACTACCTGATTCTAGAGGAGAGTAAAATTGCAGATGAGCGGCTGGAGCTCTGGAGTGAAGGGCCTAGAATTCTGCAGTGTTTACAGAAGGGCAGGTTTCTGAAAAAGCTCGTGACTTGGTGTGAGGTTTGTGGAAAAGAAGGAAGAGATGCATAAGGGAAAATGTATATTAGGAGGGAGCTCCCTGCTGGCCATTACTTGGTGCTAACTGACAGTATGGTATGAGAAAGCTACAGCTATTGCTCGTTTCCTATCATTCTGTTATTGCCCTGGAAGGAACAGTGTGTGCTATCTTGGACTTCACTGAATGCAGGGCCATCCTGTGGGGGAGCGGGGTCCAGGGCCAAAGTGAGGCCCCACCCCCCACACTGGAGAGGTGTGTGACGGGCCAACCGGCCCGCTCTGACCCCCAGAGAGCCAGCCCTGGGCCGAGAGGTCAAGGGTGCTGGCATGGGGAGCCGGCTCCGGCCCTGGAGGCCACCTGTTGGGGGCAGGGGGTGTGGGGGGAGCCAGCTCCAACCTCAGCCCCGGACCGGGAGGCTGCCTGCAGGGGGGGAGCCGCCCTGGCCCCGCCGAGGCCACCTGGGGGGGTGGGGGCGGGGAGCTGGAGCCAGCTCCGGTCCCGGCCCCATAGGCCGCCTGCGGGAGTGAGCTGGCGGCCCCGGCCCTAGGCCGGGAGGCTGAGGCCACCTGCGGGGGGGGAGGGGGAGCCGGCTGTGTGGGGCAGGCCGACCCAGAGACTGGACCCCACGTGCTTCGCCCCTGGGCCTGCCTGCTCCGCCCTGGGGGTGGGGAGGGCCGGCCCAGGGGCCCTGACTGAACGTGGCTGGTCCCCACATCTCTGCGATCGTTGACAGGCGCACCGTCTCACAGGGGGCATCGAACCCAGGGCTGGCATGATTGCTAAGCGGGGTGCTGCCCTCTCGCCCTTTTCTCTACCGTCTAATCTCTGCTTGGTACAGTGACCCCTGGTGGTGAGGGCAGAACTGCAGGATCGCTGACAACCAAGTCTCCTGCTGCTGAACTGTCATCAGGATGTGATTCTTCACCTGATGGCTGGGGAACTTGCTCTAAGGAAGAGTAGTTGAAGAGCAGGGTGCTCAGTGGGAGTAAAGGGGAGGAGGGCTGTGAAGAAGGTGAAGGCAGATGCTTCACTTAGCCTGTGCTTGCATTCTAGCTGTTGGAGCTGGGGAGGAACACAGAGTATGCCCACGCCGCGCCAGAGGATCTGGAGGAGGTAAGTGTGGCATCATCTAGCCAACTGTTGTTGGATCTGATGGGATCTCCCTGAAGAACTACATGAATGGGACTCTGTGAGGGCTTTTTCTGGCAGGCCCTTCCACCCCTTCCACATTCAGCTTTCCTCAGCTCTGCATGGGCTCGGGTTTCTTAGGAAAGGGCCCCACAAGCTTTGTCCAGTGTCCCTCCTGGTTGGTTTCCCCAGCTGGGTCATGCAGCCTTGTACCCCCACCTGGGCCCAGCCTTCCAGCACACTCAGGGAACAGAGCAAACTAGGCCATTTCAGATTCAGACTGAGTCCCATAACTTGCCGTGAGCAGAAGCAGCAGCTGAAGGAGATCCTGGAGCGGAGGAATAACACTGAACTCTATGAGCATGAGAAGGACCTCGTGTGGAAGATGAGGTATGAGATCCGGGACCAGTACCCAGAGGCTTTGGCAAAGCTGCTCATCACCACCAAGTGGAACAAACATGAGGACGTTGCCCAGGTGAGGCTGGGGTTGGGGTGGACCATGGATCAAGCAGCAGCCCAGATAATGGACACCGGGGACCCCCGCTGGGAAATAGAGGCAGTCCGCATCTTCTCTTCCCGTTTCCATTGGCCTTTGCTCTGTCCCCAGGCGCAGGAGGGTGTCCCCAGCCCCCTCAGGCCCTTAGATCCCAGAGCTCATTTATTCTGCTACAATGCAGGCAGCATGTACTGTAGAGCTTGGGGTGGGGACTTAGGGAACTGGCATCCGGTTCCATTGGGTCCTAGGAGGATTCCTCTCCACCCTCCCCCATAGTTGTAAACTCCTGAGCCCTTCTGCTATGTCCTGGGCTCTGTGGTCTTTGGGTGCTATACAGGACACAGATGAAAGTTGTCCTTGCCGCCCACGAGTTTACACAGCTGTTCAGGCCAAAACATATGCAACCACATCAGATAGCAAAGTGTTCCAGGCTCACATCCTGGCTCTTTGCATCATCCTCTCTTGGTGTCTTAGATGCTGCCTCCTCCATTCTTTCTTCTTCCTCTCTGACTCCTTATTCCATCTCACATTCTCACCCCTTCAGATGATCTCCCTGCTCCAGTCCTGGCCAGAGCTGCCTGTCCTGAATGCCCTGGAGCTGCTGGATTTTAACTTTCCTGATCGCTATGTTGGCTCCTTCACTATCAACTCATTAAGAAAGCTGACGTAAGCACACACACGTCATGGGGGGATGCTGCCGAGCTGCTTGCTGATTGGCTGTAGGGTTGCAGAGGTGGACTGTGGGCAAATATGTAGCCTCTTCTGTACATATAAGTGCAGTTGATGTAGCAACGGTGATAGTTTCTTTGGTCTTCCCTTTCCTCCTCCAGAAACGACGAATTGTTCCAGTATCTGCTGCAACTTGTCCAGGTGCTCAAGTATGAATCCTACTTAGACTGTGAATTAACCAAGTTCCTGTTGGAAAGAGCTTTAGCCAATCGCAAAATAGGACACTTTCTGTTTTGGCATCTCAGGTAAAGAGCAACCTTATTTCAGAGTCTGCCTGGGTAACCAAGTGAAGCCAGTAGTAAAATCCTGACTGCACTGGAGTGTTTGTCTTTGAGAGACAGAGACAGACAGACACACGAGGTTCAATGTGTGTATTGGAAGGCTACTGGCAATTTCTACCCAGTTTCTTTCAACTGAAGCATTTCTGTGGTTATCAGATTTCCAAGAGTACAATTCTGACTCTGAAAGTGACTGCAAAAATGGCATATTTGGTGTGTTGCTGCTTCCATTTCAGATGAAACTCACTTAACAAGTGAGAAAAGGTTGAGTAACATTTTCAAAAATACCTTAGTGACTTGGGAGCTTAAGATACATTGATGTCCTAGGGGACTTAGGATCCTAAATCAATTTAGATGCTTCTGATAGTTTTACTTACTATTTCTAACTGCTAACCTGGCAAACTCACCCTGGAATCTGAGAAGCAACATGGTGGCATATATTTTTAGACTCCAGGTTGCTGAGCATCTAAAATTTCTGGGACAGACCAGGCCATAGCCAAAGCTGCATGAGTTTGATGAGAGTTGTGATATTGCACTGATTTAGTTAAACGTTCTGTGTATTTCATCAGTTCAGTGCTGGTTAGTATCAGTTAGTTTGCACCTGTAATGAATATCTGTGATCCTGATGTAAAGTTGCATTTTCAGTGTGTGCTATCCCTCCTCCTCTCTGCACTCCCTATGAAGCTTAGATGCATCTCAGTGTGTGCCCACATTTAGTGGGCAGGGGGTGCTTCCACTGGATGCCCTAAAGAGGCTGCTTTTCAGAGGGCAGGTGCTCAGCACTTCCTGAAAATCAGGGTCCCTTAAGAAATCTCATTCTGGGCACCCAAGATCAGTCACTTTTGAAAATGGAGACTCAAGCTTCTCCAGATCAGAACAGCGAGGTGGTTCTCCCAAAGGAACGCTTAGCAAGTTAGTCATCCAGTAAGAAGGCTTGTGGTGTCAGACAGTGGAGTTTTCTTTAGCTTCCTCTGTTTTTTGTTTGTTGGGTTTTTTTTCTCTGTTACATAAAAGGAATGTAAATGCAGCCATTAATATTTTTCCTGTGCTGGTGTGAACAAGAACTAGTCATTAGCTATAGTGAGTCAGGCTGGCTTTATTCTTGCTCTTTCTGTAGGTCAGAAATGCATGTCCCTGCAGTTGCCCTGAGGTTTGGCCTGATTTTGGAGGCTTATTGCAGAGGGAGCAACTATCATATGAAAGTTCTAATGAAGCAGGTAAGGGCCATTGGCTGCCACGAGGCTGACCATCTCCTGCTCACAGCCGTGTGCCATTGTTAGAGTTTCAAGCTTTATCGTTGTTTATTTGTATTACCATGGTACCTAAGAGCCTTAATCATAGACCCACAGACTTTAAGGCCAGAAGAGACCGTATTAATCATCCAGTTTGACCTAGCATTCTCTGCAGTAACTCAGACCTTCCTCATCTAGTGCCCCATCACCAGCCATTAGGGATATTTGCTACTAGCAGTCATGAATTGGTGCTACATGCTATTGTGGGCAGTCTCATTGTACCATCCCCTCCATAAATTCATCTATCTCAGACTTGAAGCCAGCTAGATCTTTACTTATTTATTTTTACTTCCATTGCTCCCCTTGGAAGGCTGTTCCAGAACGTCACTCCTCTGATGGTTAAAAACCTGCATTTAATTTCTAACCTAAACATGCTGATGGCCAGTTTATAGTCATTTGTTCTTGTGTCCACATTGGTGCTGAACTTAACTTCTTCCCTCCCTGGTATTTATCTTTCTGGCGTGTTTATAGAAAACAATTGCTCCCTTCATATCGCCCTTCAGCCTTCTTTTGGTTAGGGTAAACAAGCCAAGCTCTTTGTCTCCTCTCAGAAGACAGGTTTTCCATTCCTCTGATCCTCCTGATAGCCCTTCTTTGAACCTACCTTTACTGAAGGTTCCTCACCTGATGCCTCTTAGGTTTGTATCAGCCTTTCTTGCAGCTGCATATCACACTGACGGGCCAGCGGCTCAAAGTCATCCTGTGATCAACAAATAAACTTAGGTCTTTCTCTTGATCCACAACACACTTGCTGTTCTAGGCCTGGGACCCCTATGCATCTCTGCCTGTCTCTCCTGACCCACAGCCCTTTCTGGTACTGGACCGCCGTACTAACTCTCAGGACACCTTTGCTGTTTCAGGACAGAGTCCCTACACTGCTTTGCCAACGCAGCTCACTACTGACCTGCAGAATGCCATGCTATTCAAATTCTGGACTTTCCTAGGGCAGACATCAGCAAACATGCTGTATGTGGCAAATGCCCATAGAGGGGAGACAAATATGAATACAATCCTACTTGCCCAGGTGGCCCTCCAAAGCAGGGTTTCTTACTTCAGTTTTTTCTCCTGGTGTCAGGGGGAAGCACTTAACAAAATGAAAGCCTTGAATGACTTCATTAAAGTGAGTTCTCAGAAGGCCACGAAGCCGCAAGCCAAGGAGTTGATGCATGTGTGCATGAGGCAGGAGACTTATCTCGAGGCGCTTTCCAATCTCCAGTGCCCCCTGAACCCCAACATTATTCTTGCTGAAGTTTGGTAAGGAGGATTGCTTTATGTTGCCCTTCACTGCATGTGGTTTTTGCATTTACTATTTGGAGGAAGAGCCTAGATCGCAGGCTCTCCTGATGCCCTCCGAAGTGCTAGTCACCTGTCTGTAAGGAGCATTTGCAGATGGTTTTGCATATGGGGCTCGATTCTGTGTATCCATGAGGCACTGATGGAAGTTTTTATTTTCCACTGTCTCTAGTGTGGACCAGTGCACTTTTATGGACTCCAAGATGAAGCCATTGTGGATTGTGTTTAATAATGAAGAATCAGATGGAGGGGAAGTGGGCATCATTTTCAAAAATGGAGATGGTAAGTCCTGAGAGAACCTCTGATCCTCAGGAGCTGTTACCAAATTTGCCCATAAACTTGGGATATGCTCATTTATTAGAGTTACTTTGCTTGGGTGGTGGGGGGCAGGGTGTAGGGGGATGGTTGTAATCCTATTAATGTGCTGCTTGTGTCACTTGTATTTCTATATAGAGCTTACTTCTCCCTTCTGCAAGTCCCCTCCCAATCAAGCTACCCTTGCAGGACCTAAATTTCCCAGGACTGGGTTTCTAGGTGCATCTGAGCAGATCGGGTCTCTCAGCACTCTCAGCTGACCCCTTATATGTCCCTGAACTCAGCAGGCTGGGTTACACAGCACTCCTCTGCTGTCACCCTTAATGTGCCCACTTAATGAGCAAACCTTAGAGGATTTGGGGCATCACAGGGATCTTTGGCTAGGTAAAAGAAGCATTGCAGCAGAGCAATATAGGGAAGCCAAGAACACAAAGGAGAGGGAAAGAGTCTGGCAATCAGCTTGATTACAAAAGTTACTTTATTGCCAGGTACATAAAATTTATGAATAATTATAAAAGGAAAGAAAAATACCCAAACAGTTACAATATTAATAATCATACAGAGAGAGAAATGATCAAACAGTTACAATATTACCCAGTTTCAATTGTAGTATTGGGGAAATCTAGCCCAAGTGGATTACAAAGATCAGGTTTAGAGAGTTATATTTGGACTAAAAGGAAAAAGAGAGGAAAAGGGGGGGTGGGGGAATCTCACTATTCAGTGCAGTTCAAAGGTACCAGGGAACCAGGCTGTTCAGCTTACGGTCCGGAGTGCTGGACACAAGCAGAGCCCTCACCACGATCAACAAGGAAAAGGTGACGTCCCAGTGAAACTGATGCAGCTTTTGGGTCCAGGCATCAGAACAGATTCAGAACTAATTCAGATTCAGAACTTGGGTAGGGATTTTTATAGGGAAGAAGCAATGGTTCAAGGCAGAACGCTAGGGTTGTTTTGGGATAAATGACTTAAGGGAGTATACCAGAGCTGTGTGTTTAGGTGGACAACAGGAGCTGATCATTCCTGGCTATGGGTGGCATTCCTCTGAGGGAGCTCACAATGCAATCAAGCAGATTCAGTATGTTGGATATCAATACAAGATCTATTGACTAGAATTGGTCTGATAGCTGCTGAGCTGGGTGTGTGCAGACATGAGTTCATTGGTCTTAGGAGCAGAGGTCCCTCATCATGAAGTGCTTCCCTGCTTTGCCAATCCCAGAGTTCAGTGTGACTCCCGCCTTGGAGCGTGGTTCTCCATTCAGCATGCTAATTCTGGTTCCATCCTTGATGCAAATGAAGTTTCTGCTGTGCATTCAGTGTGCTAATGGCTCACATCTTCGCTGTAGATGAGGCGAGGGGAGTTGCCCTAATTCCATCACCCTTGTTCCAAGGGGTTTAGGTGTATCTCTCACTGCCTTGTCATTGGTTTTGGTTTCTGATTCAAGCAGAGGCTGGGAGGGGAGGGGTGAGTCATAGAGGCTGGATACTGTGCCTGGTTCCTAGAACACAGAACTAACAAGTAACAGCATTAATGGATATCAAACATTCACATACAGCAAAGGAGCCGGGACTTGGACTTTGACCTGTGTTTCATTGCTAGATAAGAAGACTGAGGGCTCGAACCCAGAATTCTCAAGGGAGATGTAGCAGGCTCTGACGTAACCGTTGCCAGGCACACCTCTGTCATTCAGCATTTCTTATAGCTCTGTAGCCACAGACACTGTTAGGAATGAGACTGGACCAATGTGGGGAGCTCCCAGCTACTTCCGCCCCAGCCTCTCCCAGCAGGAGCCGCTACTGGGAATAGGCAAGGACTGCTGGCTCTGGAAGAGCTCTCAGATATTCCAAGCCCAGCCTCTGCTAGTGGGAATTGCTGTAGGAAGTAGGTTAGTGCTTTTATAGCTGTGTCTTAACTCTGTGACTTCAGTTATAGCCTGTATTCAGAGAGAGGCTTTCTGGACTGTCGCAGACGGAGCCACTGGGAAAATGAAATGCAATAAACAAACCTGTCCCATTGAGTCCTCTGGTTGAGAGAAGGTGTCCATCCCTGCTAGGCCTGAGTGCGAGGATCCCGGGAAACTTTGCTTCATGCAGGCACCCCCTAGTGGTCTGCCATAGACAGTGAGAAATACGGCAAATGCATCTTCCATCCGCATCCACGCGTTCTCAGGAGAAGGAGAGTATGGGAGAAATATAATTCTGTCTTCATTTGTAATGAATGAGCAGATCTCCGTCAGGACATGCTGACTCTGCAGATGATCCAGCTGATGGACGTGCTGTGGAAGCAGGAGGGCTTGGACCTGAGGTGAGTCACTTGTGCCGCTGTGATGAGAGATTGCACCTGGATTGAGTCACTTTGTCAGTCACCCCATATTGCCCTGCCAGGGAAGGACCAGGACAAACCCTGTGTGCCTGATGCTGTGTGGAGTAGGTTTTTGAGGGGGAGGTAAGAGCAGAGAGATGATTGGCTGAGGGAGAAAGAACTTAGATGTCTAATATTCTGGCTAAAATGGTAGTTGACACAGGATGATTTTGTCACAGCTGCCTCTAGAGGGAACCAGCTGGCTTACTCTTTCATAGGAAACGAGCTGCTAGAGCCCTATGCAGGGGGCTTGTGAGAGGGAGGGGGAGGGTTGATGGAGGAGGCAGAATAACTGAGCTGGGAAAGTCCCTTTGGTTCTTAGGGTGGGTGGGAGAGAAGCAGGAGCTGCAATGTCCCACCATCACCACCCCAGCTGAAGATGGTGAATGAAGTTTCCATTTGCTGGAGGGGAACCTGTTTCCGTCAGTCCCACAGCGTTATCAGCCCTGACACTCAGTGGGTTAGTAGTGGGGAGGGCAGGGGACAGACAGTTCTTTATTCTAAGTTCTGCCAGTGAGTCCTTGTGAAGCTCTGGGTAAGTCACACTGCTTCTCTGTACCTCCTCTTGCCCGTCTTTCAAATGGGGGGTGTGGAATGAAACTGACTGGACTCCCAGGGCCTCCTCCATGGGTGTCTGTAATGTGCCGAGAGCCTTCGATCAAAGATGCAAGGCAAAGGGAAAGTATTTACTGCCTAGCCCAGGCCTTCTGGTGAGCCCCTCCTGCTTCTCTGCACCTGATCCTCCTCAGTCCCCAGAAATGGAGCACTAGGCACCTTTGTACAATGATGCTAGTTACTGGCTGAGTACCCTTGGGACCTGTGTGTGATGTTTGAGTGCAGGGGCCACCTGGGATTTAGCCCAGCAAATCCCCTTTGTAAAGTGGAGGTGGGCAGGGGAACCTCAAGGAAAAGCCAAGCTGATGCCATGCAAGGTCTGAGGAAGGGATTTTTCTTGTCCCTGCAGGATGACCCCTTACGGCTGCCTCTCCACAGGCGACAAGACAGGCCTGATCGAAGTCGTCCTGCACTCGGACACCATTGCCAACATCCAGCTGAACAAGAGCAACATGGCAGCCACTGCCGCCTTCAACAAGGATGCGCTGCTGAACTGGCTGAAATCAAAGAACCCGGGGTGGGTGGGGCTGTGCTCGGCTGCAGCTTCATGCTCCCTTCCAGCTGGAGATTCTCTCTGTTGCCCGCTCCCCTCTTCGCTTCCCGTCCTGTTAGACTGTGCTTCTTTTCCAAGCCACCCAGGGACACCTGGGAATGCATGCTGCATCCCTGGACTCCAGTCACCCTCGTGCCTCTCCTTCCCCGATACTCTCACGAGTCGGCTTGCATCTTGGCAGGACAAAGTTCAGCAGCCCCAGGGACACCCCAAGTTTTCTTCAGACTGTGGGGCTGAGAGGTGCTGAGCCCAGCATCCACAGCTTCCTTGGGGGTCCTGGATGCTCATTACCAGCTAGGCTCAGGCCAGCAAGAGATAAGGGGATCATCTTCCCCATTTTGTAGACAGGGCTGGATTAACTGGCCCAGGGGCCCTGGGCTGCCCCCCAACCGCACACCCACTCCCCATTGCTGGGGGGGGGGCTGGGGCCAGAGGGCACTCTGGCCCATCTGCCGAGGAGGGATGGGCGCAGCTGGCATACAGCATGGGGCCTCCAATGCAGGTCCTCAGGGTCATGGGCCCTGGGAGGCTGTGCCAGAGTGGCAGCAGGCAGCCTTGCTGCGAGCCAGCTGGCCCCACCCCTGAATGGAGCGAACAGGGGCTGGTCCGCCCTGCTGCTCCCCTGGGGGTGGGCCAGCCGGCCCAGGGGCGGGGCAGGGTGGAGTGCAGTGCTCTTACCCTGCCAGTGCTCAGCTGAATGGGAGCTGGATTATTGGAGGGGTTTTAGGAGCTGGATCTGGAGTCCCCCTTTTAGTCTGGGGCTTAAGCCCCTAATATCCCTCCAACAATCTGGCCCTGTTTGTAGAGCACTGATACTTCTTCAGCGACGTAAATTAAGGAGGGCCAGACTGATGGCCCTGCAGAGGCGAACTCTCCATCACTTCCACTGATGGGCAGCAGTGTAGATTCTTGCTTCCCTCTCCTCTCCAAATCCAGCCTGCCTGGCCTGGCCCTACAGGCGCCCCCCTAGGGATGACTAGTGAGTTCAGTCCTGAGGGACAAGCGGGGTCTCCAGTCTTACAGAAAACGACACGCTGGGTACTTGGGTGCACACCACGCCGGGCTCAGCAGGCTTATTGGGAGAGAGGATGTATTTAAGGACAACATCCTGTTTGGGTTTAGACTCCTCTTGGTTTCTGTCCCCACCCCTTGCAGGGAAGCACTTGAACAAGCCATAGAGGAGTTCACACTTTCCTGCGCGGGGTACTGCGTGGCAACATACGTGCTCGGCATAGGGGACCGACACAGCGACAACATAATGATCCGGGAAACCGGCCAGGTATGGAGCATTCTGCTGTTTGTATGTATCACCAGAGCTGCGTGCATGCCACTCGAGTGGAATAGAAACGTCCCACTCGATTTCTTCATGGACTGTACAGCATGGGAATGGCTGAGGCCTAAATAAAAGCCCCACACCTTCCACCCCAATAGGTCAGAATGGAAAAATTGTCACTAGGGCTCCTCATTTGTGACTAAAACAAGACTCTACATCGGGTGCACCACCTTTTTTGGCCAAAGGCCAAATTGCATTTTCTAAGGCTACTCGAGGGCCACAAATGCAACGTGTGGGGTAGGGGCTCCCATCACATGATCCCTCCGCTCCCAGAGGCCCGCACAGAACATGCTCGTGGGCTGCAATGTGAACCTCTGCTGTACACCCAGGAGAGTATCTATAGCTCTGTAACATATTTGCCCCTCTTTTTGCATGCCTTGCTCAACAGTTCAATAGTTAGGTACTGACATTTCCACTGTCCTTAGTCTAATGTTAACACCCACTTTGAGATTACTCAGGCTATGTACACACGATCACTTTACTGCGCAGCAAGGCTCCTTACCAGGCAATAAAGCCAATAGCGTACACACGATCAATTTCTCTCTTGCGCGGCAACACCCTCTTGCCACGCAACAGTTAAACCACTCAAAACGAGAGTGGTAGCATTATCACGGAACAGCTGTTCCGCGGTAATGCTCGTGTGTACTCATTTTGCGCAACAGCCAGCCTCCGGAAAAGTCCCAGAGTGCCACTCGAGGCCACTCTGGGACATTGGAGCTGTCAAATATGTCAATTTCACTGCTCTAGCAGAGCAGTGAAATTGAATATTTTTGAGAGCTGCCCGGTTTGGCAGCTCCCCTGGACTGAGCTACGGGGCTGGCCTGAACCGGCTGCCCACGCCGGTTCGAGCCAGCCCCCCAGCTCAGCTCCTGGGCTTCGGGTGCCGACAGGCACTCCGGCGCTTAAGCGCCACAGCACCTCCTGACACCCAAACCAGCTCGGGGATCGGGTGGTGGCAGAAGCTTCTGCTGGAGCTTCTGCCGCCACCCGAAGCCCAAGGGCTGAGCTGGGGGGCTGGCTCGAACCCTCGTCCATTTGGGCCAGCCTCCAGCTCAGCCTCGGGGCTTCGGATGACAGCGGGGGCTGGCAACGAAGCCCCCGCTGCCACCGGAAGCCCTGCAGCTGGGCTAGGGGGCTGGCTGTGGGCAGTGCATGGTGGAACAGGTGCCCACCATGCACTGCTCTTCTTTCGCAAAGGAGCATTCACACGGTGAATGCTCCTTTGCGAAAGAAACAGCACGTGTGTACACGAGAAAGCGCTATATTTATAGAGCTTTCTTTGTCCCGCAATAACTTATTGTGGGACAAGTTTCTCATGTGTACATAGCCCTTGAGTGCAATTCACACTTCATAGCTATTGTTGAGGCTTATCTGCAGACTCAGGCAGAGATTGTTTACACAAGGGGAAAATACTTTTGCCAACAGAACACATTTTAGAGTGAGGAGACAGTCTAGTGGGACAGGGAAAAGTCCCATCTCTTGTTTAGTTTGTTTAAAGAAGCCACAGCCATAAGAAAAAATACAGTGGGAAACAGCCCTCTATAGCCGGTGGGAGATGAACTAGAAAGGGACCCGGCAGATTGCGAGATGCAATAGTGTCATTTGAATGCTGGCTGATGTTAGTGACCCAAGTGGTCAGCTGTTGAGCTTGGAAATTCAGAGCAGTGGAAAGGCTATTTGCACCTTCTTTGTGTAGCACCTCCTACGTCCCTGCTTCACCTGGCTCCCAGTGTATTAGCTCCCGCTTGTGGACAAGTGCTGTGCTGGAAACAAGCGCAGATATTGCTGTGATGACTTTTTATAAAACCGTAGAGATGCCTTTGCTCTGAAGGGGCTAAACTTGCACTCAGCATCTGTGGTGCTCCAGAAAACTCCAGGGAGCTGCCGTTGATGGTCTCTTTCTGCTTGAAAGAGATGACATGGTGGCTTGGGAGTCTTCAAGGCTCAGAGATGTAAATTCTGTATGGCTTGTGACCATCCACTCTGCCACTAGAGGGTGCAGGAACCCTTTGAAAGCAGCATTGGTTGGTTTGTTTATTTTGGGGGTTCGGAGCAGCCTAGGCATGAAAAGCCTATACCCATCTAGAGCTATAGATCTAGTTCTAGTCTCTCACCAAACTGGGTGGAGCTTTGCAGCTGTCCCCAACAGGGCATCAGCCTTCCAGCCATAATGTAGGACACAGAATTGCCCTTCTGGAGGAAACCATTGGCCTCTCTATTTTGTTATTGTCTCTAGCTATTCTCAAGGCTTTAGAAGAACCTAAACATCTTCCATGTATAAGTAAGCATCCTTTCTGACTCAGCAGGCACGTAACTTAAGCAGGGAATCATTACTGAGTAACACTTGTAGCCTAGAGATCAGTACTTCCCCCTGCTATCCATGGACTGACATGGGAAAGTTCACCTGGTGGTGACTGTGTCGAGCACTTTAGACTAGAATCCTGAGTAGCGCCAGCTGCTAGGCAGTCCTGGAGACTGATCATTGCATACACGGTTTTTTTAGTTTGGGTGGGGATTAAAAAGTACATTCTCACACGGAGAAATGCATGAGTGTTTGAGCAGCAGAAAGTAGTCAACTCCCACTAATAATTTTCTTCTTTCTTAATTCCAGCTGTTTCATATTGACTTTGGCCACTTTTTGGGGAACTTCAAGACCAAATTTGGTATTAATAGAGAGCGGGTTCCTTTTATCTTAACCTATGACTTTGTGCATGTGATCCAGCAAGGGAAAACTAACAACAGTGAGAAATTTGAAAGGTAAGCTCCACTGCTCTCATGCAGGCTGTAACAAAAAGTTTTGGGGTGTATATGTCAGTTTGTGGCAATCACTCACTTCATCAGACAGTTGCCTGCAGCCCCACATTGACCATTTTGGATACAGAGCAATACAGTGAGGGAGATCCTCTTTCTGATTGGGCCAGCTTTTGTTGGTGAGAGACAAGTTTTTGAGCTTATACAAAAGCTGTGGTCTTCAATTTTGGAAAATATACTCATTTTGTCAGATGCTTGAAGATGGAAAGAAAACAGCATAGGAAAGAAGGCTAAATGGAGAACAGATTGTTTACCAGGACTAGTTAACACAGGTTTCAAGGGACCATTCAGTGCGAAGTGGCCTGTTAACATCTCTAGTCATGAAGAGGGAAGCTTGGAAGGGGTGTGTACAGGACCGCTGCTCCAAACTTAAAGCCAGTCTCTCTATTCAGTTCACAATTTTTAGTCTCCAGTGAAGTTTTGAAACTGTGTGGGGGCTTCCGCTGAGGCCTGAAAGGGCAGATAGAGATTGTTGTGTGAAAATTGTGTCCCTCCCTCTTCCCCCTGATGGTTTTGTCTTTTATCATTATTCTGGGCGAGGTCATGCAAGAGTGCACCAAGTGTTCTGGTTTCACTCACCTATTGTAGGGGCATTGTGCACTGGATGAGGTACATCACATTGTGGAAAGCATGTGTTAAGACCTGTGGACCTTGAAGGGTATGGTGCATCATCCTAGCAGTAGGAGATATGTCTCCTATCCTGGATACTCAGGGGTCACCCACCAAGGCAGTGTAAATTAAGGGTGGCAGATTACCTGAGTTCAGAATGGTTTACCTGTTAGCTGACAAACCCTGGGGGATTATCTATCAGTGGGAGTGGTTGATTCTGAACCCATGTATTTTTAGAAGATTGAGTTATGGGGCACAAGACAGCTGGCTTTCCCCTTATGGCATTCTAGGATCAAAGGCTCCTGTCATAAGAATATGCCTCACTCAGAGCTCTCAGCTCCCCTCACCAGTTTGTGAGACACACTCAGGTCTGGACTGGGCAGGGCCCAGGGGATAGTGCACCACTGGATTAGATGGGATGGAATCCACAGCTCTTGCCCTAGACTTGAGTACCTACTGGCAGCAGGGGCTATTTCAACAGCATTTCCTCAGCTGTGTGAATTCCATGTTCAACACTGCGCAGTTGGAGGAGGTGAAGCTTCAAGTGGGCCATGTTTTCATGCTGGTATGACCGAAGTCTTGCTTTAGAACACAGTCAGGCTCAGCTACGTGGCTTACTTCCTTTTTGCCCCTTCTCTTCCTGAACAGATTCAGGGATTACTGTGAAAAAGCCTACATGATCCTGAGGCACAATGGTCGTCTCTTCCTGCATTTGTTTGCACTGATGATAGCTGCTGGCTTGCCGGAACTCAGCTGCAATAAAGACATTCAGTATCTCAGGGTAAGGTGGGGGCCAGGGAGAAAGAGAGGATAGGACTCAAGGCAAGAGTTCAATGTGTAATCCTGTAAATTAGCAAAAATGACTGGACCTTGAAACTGGAAAGAAGCATGCATTGATGCAATTTAATTTGTAAAAGCAGTAAGTAGATATTCTAGCACACAGGGGCCAGCTGTCAGACACCCCCAGCACCAGCTGCTAATTGATTCTCCACCTCATGCTGGTGTTCCTTGATCATGCTATTTAAGATGTCTCAAACAATTCTAGGAGCTGGGACTCTAAATGAGACACTCATTCATTTATAAAAAGAAACAGGGTGGGCCAGCAAAGTTCAGATTAGTGAAAGGCCCGTGGGCTTTTAATTTGACACTTTTTTTTTTTTTTTAAATAGTTGGCACCAGACTGTCTTCCCTTTTCTTGCCACCTGTTGCAGCCACCAATGGTGGGGTGCAGAATCAGCTGCAGGGAGCAGGCACAACCTGGAGTGTTCGACTCTCCTTGCTCCTTTAAAGTGCTAAAATCCTGGCTTTCTGCAGCTGGAGGAAATGGGGCTGTGTTCTAAGCTAGTGTGTAAAGCAGGAACACAGGGTGTAGTTCACCTTCTCAATGAGTAGCCCCTGTAAAACAAGGTGGGCTATGGGGGACATGGGTTTTACTAGTAGCTGGTTTCCTTGAAGAAGGTGGTTGGTCAGTCATTTGATTTCAATTAGCAGAAGGCACTCCACACTAATTTCTGCCTCTTTCCTTCAGGATTCTTTAGCTTTAGGAAAAACAGAGGAGGAGGCGATGAAGCACTTCAGACTAAAATTTAATGAAGCCCTTCGAGAGAGCTGGAAAACCAAAGTGAACTGGTTGGCACACAATGTATCCAAAGATAATAGACAGTAGAGCAAGGTGTATGCTGGCTAGTGCTTGAGGAGACGAAGAGCAGTAGTCACTCTGTATGATAGACAATTGCATAAAGACTGCTGAATGTTATGTTGAAGATCAGCTCCTGCACACCTAGAGATCAAGTGGTTTGGGATGGAGCTATAGGACCAGAAATATTGTGGACCACGCGCTGCAGCGTCCCTATACTAGAGCATGATGTCAGAAGGGGGGACACTATGGCAATAACATTACTGTATAGATTGAAAGGCAGGTAGGTGTACTTGAAGCGTAACCATGTAAGTAAGTTCTTCAAGCTGCCGCACGTCTGTAAAGGGAAGGGGGGAGGTAGTTGTGCTACTTTCCCCAGTGTCCCTTTTTAATGCTCTGGAGCTGTGCTCTGCGGCCTGTGGCATATCAAACCAGACCCAACTAGCGCTGAACTGGGGAAAAAATAATATAACACTTTGGTGCATCTAATAACTTCAGCCTCTCTGGAAGGGGTGAGCACGATTGGGTTAGTCTTTCCAACTGAAGGTCTCTCCAGCTCACCCTTCCCTCCCACGCGCGTCTTTTAGTGAAGTGCCCTAGCTGGCCTACCTATTTATAGCCAGGAGGAGGATACCGTGACCACACTGCAATAGAGGTAACAGCTCAGGAGCTGGGAGGCCTCACCACAGATCTAACTGGCCTGGCTGGACTACAGCAAGAGGAAGGATGGAGTGTGTGGTACCTACCATCTTTCCACCTTAACTTTCAGCCACAGTCCTACATTTCCAGCCCCCACATGCTGGATTGTCTACAGCCAGAGTAATGGCACTTGACAGCCTGGGATGCGGGGGGAATTTGCACCTTCAGTTTATGCTGGGATGCTATGTTTTGAAGAATTTTTGTTTACATTAGCTCAGACCCTGCTCCAGTTGTGCAGGGGGATGAAGCAACAGAAGATAGTGGCATCTATTTTATTTTGTTTGAGTGCAATAAATAGCAAGTATACCACAGCAAACAAGCAAGTTCTGTGAGGTGCTCTCTGCCTAACCACAGAATGGCTTTCAATGGGGTCATAGCAGTCTTGCAGAGTTCTCCTTATCTGTAATGAATAAAAATAGTTTAGTTTTTCCTCTCGGTTCAGTATTGGACTAACTACAATATTGTTAACACCATTATGTATAGCAAACTCATAGGATGTATCTGGTGAGCCAAGATAGTCACTCCAGTGTTAAAGCAAACTTACTTCTTGTATATAACAGTTTTAATTTTTGTTTTCACTCAGCTTGAAAGAGACTATTACCTTTGTAAATAAGTCTCTGTACAAGACACAATCTTTTTAAAGTGGTGACATACCCTTTACTTTGATACTTATTTATTTAGAGAGTTTAACGATTTCTTATTGTGGATGAACCGTTTGTGCCCTCTGAAAAAAATGTTTATTTTTTTAAAGCCATGTATGGTTCTGCAACAAGAGAATGTTTACATAATGTTTGACTTTTCAGTTACCTTCAATCTGTGATTTTAGGTGCATATTTGGTAAGTCTACAAATAAAATGTTTGATAAGTTACACACTAGTTCTGGCCAAGTCCCTGCTCTAGGCACTAAAAGTCAAACTGTGCTAGGGTAGCGACTACAGGCAAACTATTTCAGATACGTATGTTTGTAACAAATTAAAAGAACAGCGCACACATTTTAGAACCAGAAATTTATTGTCGCTTAGACTTTCCAAACTGACCTATTACCAATATACAATCTGAAAGTTATACCCACACACTGCATCAGAAAGTTTACAGCCTTTCAGCATTCGCATTCAATCATGAGGATCAGCTTTAGTCTAAAATACAGCAGCTACAGTGACAGTATATGGAAGAATAAGTCTTCTACACATTGACATTAATAACACAGGACAACTGTAGACATAAGTTAAAAGTTCCCCAGTTTACTTAAAACTAGCAGCTATGTTACCACATAGAAGTAGTCAAAACCATTTCCCCATTTTAGAAATCTAAAATTTTACATTAAAAAACAGTAAGTAGATTGTGTGGGTTCTCTCCCCTGCCTTCACATCCATCTATTATTGTAAAAGGCACTCCAGAGTCAAGCTTTACCCCAGACAAAACCCACAACCCGGTCCTGTTTCACACACTGGGAGGCAAGATGTACTGGGTAAGAATAGGTCGGTCTGCTCTGAAAAGATAGAGAAGGAGCTAGGTCTGTTTTTCCTTCAGTTGTTTGCACCCACTGCTTCCTACCTGTCTTCCCCCCCAACCTTAGTGTTCCAGTTGTTTCTCAAGCAGGTATAAACTATCCAACATTTACCACTACCTGTGTGGAAGCTGGGCCACTAAGCTGTAGTGAGCAATGTGTACATCAACAGTAAACAGATTACATGCATTATCAACATCTGAAACTCTGCTTACCATAATGAGGGAATACAATTCTAGTTTCACATTGCAAGCAACACAAGTTACTTTTTAACCCACCTCCCAAATTGAATAAGCAGATATGCATAAGTCAAGGCTCTGAATTAAGACCAAAAGAGTTAAACAGAGAATAAGACCTGCCTTACGAAAAATCTAGCACTCACCACCATGGGGTCATAACTTACTTTTCGTACCTTTCAGCCATTCCTTCAAAGAGTCCTTTGCAGTTCCAAGGGAGAGGTCTTTGATCAGAAAAGCAGCCTGCTGTGTCTTGAAACAACTCCTCCTCCATTTACAAGGTTCTCTGGTTGGCTAATTTATGCCATAATTTCATCAGCAGGAAGAACACATTTACTAAGTGTAAACAAAAGGTTTAAATACATCAACAGTCCAGATTACTGTACAAGGAGCTCCAGGGAATAAGCAGGAGTGTGTTGAATACGAATGATGTCCGCTCTGCCCACCCATGCCCCAAACCAGAGAAGTTCACAAACCAAAAAATAAAATCGTTATCTAAACTGGTAGCCTAGGTGCACGTGTACATGTCTCAGACTTTTTATCTTCAGTTCCCATTATTACAAACAACTGAATACCTTGCCCTGCCAGCAATGTGACCAGAGAGCATTGGCCTTGAACTACAACCAGCCCCACACAAATTAGCAGAGGCTCTGGTGAGAAGAGTCAGAATATCAATAGAAAACTAACTTGTTCTACATCCAGGTAGTGTTCTTTCCTCTCAATAATGTAGTAATCCTTACCCTGAAAGAAGATGGGGATCAAGACATATTGTACTTGGCAGGGCAGGAGAACCTCTATAGAAATTCAGAAAAACCTTGCAGGCTTGTCTGTTTCCTCCACAAAAAAATAAAAGAGTGGGGGAAGAAAATAACAGCAGGGCTTGTGTGAACACAGCAGTCAAGTCCAATAACACCGCATGATTAATACATCTACACTAGAGAACTGTGCCTGTGCTCCAGCCGCAAGAGTTATGCAACTTGTATTTCATGCTTCATGATTTTTACTTTAGCGTGTATTAAACCCCAGTCCCTGTTTTCACTACCACAAATGACATAATTCAATATATTTACAAAATATTAAAAAGTCTTAGTCTTCTACATATTAACCTCATTCTGCCACTTTACACATGCACTAGTTTGGGGGGAAAAAAATTCACCAAGCTGAAATGAGCAATTTTACCCTTTGTCAACAAATGACCTTTGCATCTTTCAGAAAGAATAAGATGGAAATCAAGCCTGGGTGGGGTGGGGTGGGGGGGAATGTCCAGAAACTCATGTGCAATAGCTATAGATCTGTAGTGTAGCTGAGATGACGAAGAAAAAAGTGCAAGGTGGTTCCTTACATTGTGTAAAAAATCCAGTCACTGAGGGATGGGTGAGGGAGGAGGTGCTAACGACATTTCTAGAGACACCATTAGGAACTAGCCAATATAAACACAAATATTGGGATGCGTGTTGGTTGGCTCTACTTGCCAAAATGACTTTTTTACACCATGGATCCTTGGAAACAATGTAGAGGATTATGGTGAAGTCTTCTAGAGCAGAAACAAAAAGACAAAGGGAACAGCTGGAATCAATAGCTGAGAGTAGAGTCATCCCATTCCAGCTGTTGCTGTCTGTTCACATTCTGTTGGTCCTCTTCCTGTTCCCCTTCCTCCTCCTCACTGCTTTCAGACTCCGCACTAGTGATATCATCTTCTTCCTCTCCATCTTCACTTTCTTCCTCCTCCTCCTCATCCTCCTCACTGCTGTGCTGGTCCTCATATGTCTGTCAAACACAAATTAGCCATTGATTTTCTAGCCACTTA